>PVKP010049328.1:0-14015 GCA_004027715.1 Plecturocebus donacophilus | reverse complement strand
TCCTTTTCTCTCTTTTTCTAAAATCTCTTCCTTTCTTTTTCTTTTTTTCTTTCTTTTGCTGTTTCTTTCTCCTTTTCTCTCTTTAAAAAAAAAATAAAAAAAAATAAATAAAAACAACAACAAAAAAAAACACTAGCTCTGACTTCTCTAACACCAAGGGTGAGGGTGCTTATCAATTGCATTAAAATGATCAGGAATAATGTTAATATCATTAGAGAAACGTAGCCCCTGAATGGACATTGGTTGTAACGGGTTTTTAATTCATTTGTGTAAAATGACCCAGCATTGGTTAGACCTGCTGTTCTCTTCTCTTTGCTATCTCCTTCATCTATGGCATTTGTAACTCTCTGCTTCGAAATGTATCCCTCTGATGTTAGAAAATCCTAACGAGAGTGATTTCTTTGTCAAATAACAATGCCCAAATACTTTGTACTGTCCTTTTCATCTGATGATTAAGTTTCCATGGCCAGGCGTGGTGGTTCATGCCGAGGCGGGCAGATCACCTGAGGTCGGGAGTTCGAGATCAGCCTGACCAATATGGAGAAGCCCCCGTCTACTAAAAATACAAACAATTAAGTGAGCATGGTGATGCATGCCTATAATCCCAGCTACTCAGGAGGCAGAGGCAGGAGAATCGCTTGAACCTGGGAGGCAGAGGTTGCAGTGAGCCGAGATCGCACCATTGCACTCCAGCCTGGGCAACAAAAGCGAAACTCCGTCTCAAAAAGCAAACAACAAAAGTTTTCATTAAAGCCCTTTTTAATTATATTGCTTTTGTGATGTGTAAAGTTTTTCCATGAGGTCCACCTTTGCCTTATGCTCTTATATGACTGGGTGAGAGGCATTTGTACTACTTTTTATAAATTTGCTTTAACAGAAATAATCAACATTCATATAATAAATATGTAAAGCTCCTTGAAAGTTCATCTGATTTTCTTCCAATTATTGTTGTTGAAATTTTCATTAGTCAATATTCCTTTCAGTGTTTGCTTACAACATCTACTAGTTTGGGGCCAATAAAAATACTCACATATTTTCGCCATTTTATTCTGATTCTGCAAAGATAAGTAATATGGTTGGTTGTGTTTGTATTACCTTTTCAAAAAATCAGTTGTCTTTTAAATGTTGATACCAAAATTTATTCCACTAATTTTTATCAACTACCTACTCTTTCAAACACTGTGCTAGACACTTAGTGTAGCAGTGAGCAAACTGAAAAACTTTTTTTTTTTTCATATTAGCTTACATCCAGGGGAAACTAGAGACAGTAAATAATTAACACAAATAATGAACTCTCCTTGACCCACCTATATTAAACAGGGGTTTAGAAACTTGGTTTGTAAAAACAAAACAAAAATAAAAATCTATTAATCAGTTATTGACTGTAGATATTTTTTGTTTAAGTCTTTAGATTTACTTTTTCTTATTTTCCTAACTATATTTTCTTCCTGAAAAATAATTTCCACATGATTATACACCCACACACAGACATACACCCACACACAGACACACACGTAATACTCTCTATTCTGAGACTAGGTCTGTTTTCTAACAGAGTTTAGTATCTACTTATATCATAAAGCATACAAACATATTTAAAACGATTATAAGTTGAAGTTCTGTGCTTTTGAGTGGCTCATAAAATATCCTAAATATTAAGAAATAATTTATTTAGAATGTGTGGTGTATTTGCATGTGTTTAGCTCCAAGAAACACGTGGTTTAATAAGCAGCTTCCTGGTATAAGAAAACTACAAAGATTTTCCCACCAATGGAAAATTAATAATATATTGTGTTTATATTGTTTATTCCATTTTCTCATGCAGAGAGACCCCCATTCTGAAAAAAGCATCTAAGTAATTATACTGATAAGATGAGGATTGTAGTATCTATTACATCAGTGTTAGGTTTACCTTCCGACTTTGAAAACCCTTTGGTAGCCTTTTGGGTTTTGCACATTTTGCTGTCTTTACCAGAGCATTATGCCCTATTATCACCGCTATCACCAAGGGGCAAGATAGCAATGCTAAAAGTGGTATTTAGTTTCTGAAGAAATGGGTTGTTAGAGAAGATCATCACTATCAAGACATGGTAGAAATGTTAACACACTTTTCTAGAGTCATGAACTAGAGATAACTGCAAAAATGCAATTCTTATCTAAATGAAGAAGTGACAATGGAAAAAAAAAACAGCTGGAAGTTATGAATTTGCTAATAATCCTGCACCTGTCCACAACAGAAATACAAATAGATTGTAGAATTTCAGAACTCAGAAAAAGAGAACTAAAAAATTTCAAAGCAGATTTTAATGTGAGAGAGAAGCAAAAGAACATGGATATATTTCTTTAGTTATTTGGTATTTTAAACAAAAATGTAATTTATTATTTAGTTTTCAATGAAGAATTTTTGCCATGGTAGAGCTAGCCTGTAATAAACTATAATATTTAAAGAAATTTCATGTCAAATTTAAAGAGATGGAAAAGGGACTGAATGAGTATTATAATTGTTAGAATGTTGGAGCTCACATTCTAGAAAAAACTATAAGAGTGGCCCTATTATTTCTGAAACAAGCCTATGATCTTTTACTTAATTGCTTCTGTACAGTGAAGGTGACTGTCCCGAAAAAGCAAAATATTTGACATGTTAGTTGAAACTGATTCAAGTACAGAATTAATTAAATTATAGGAATTTCATTGTTAAGATAATAAAACCAAAGATTATTTTTTCTATTTCTAATTCTTAAGAAATTTTATTTTCTAGAGAGTTATTAGAAAAAAGAAAATTCCATCAATCTCATTTAAATATATGTGCTGTCTAATTTTTTTTTTTTTTTTGAGATGGAGTCTCATTCTGTTGCGCAGGCTAGAATGCAGTGGCATGATCTTGGTTCCCTGCAAACTCCGCCTCCCGGGATCAAGCAATTCCCCTGCCTCTGCCTCCTGAGTAGCTGGGATTACAGGTGCCTGCTCTCATGCCTGGATAATTTTTGGATTTTTGTAGAGACAGGGTTTCACCATGTTGGCCAGGCTGGTCTCAAACTCCTGACCTCAGGTAATCCGCTTGCCTCAGGCTCCCTAAGTGTTGGGATTACAGGCATGAGCCACCGCACCCAGCCTCTAATATTTTAAGACACTAAGTTTGGGGGTAGTTTGTTAACAATAATAGATAATCACAGCACATGGCAGGGTATGGAAAAAACATGTAATGAAAACATAAAACTTGCTGACAAGAATTACAATTTAAAATATAGGGCATTCTAGCTTTCCTTTTATAAGAAAAGAACTGGATATTAGGTGAAGATATAAAATTGAAAGGGAGAAAAACTGCAGTTTAGAACTCAAATGTAAAAAAACTGTAATAAAAACTAGTTTTTGTTGAGGACTTACTTTGTTTCCATGACACAGCTAAGTATTTTAATTTTTATCTTATTTAATTCTCACAAACTCTGAAGCATGTACTATTAGTATTCCTATTTTACAGATGAAGTAATTGAACATGAAGTAACTGGCAGATAAGAATGGCAGAGCTGGGGTCATTCCAGCCCAGATATTTTGAGCACAGAGCCTTTCCTCTGTAACCAATATACTGTAACAGTTTTATATGATATAACTGAAATTGTTAAATATGTGTGTATATATATATATACACACACACATATACATGCAAACACATATACACATACATATAGGCTGAGTGATCATGGTCTTATTTTCCAACTTCTCTACCTAATAAATGTATCAAAATATTTATAGAGCATTTAATATGATAGAAATGCAGTGGTGAAGAAAACAGGACCTGGAATGCTAGCTTAACAATTGCATCAGAGAGGATCTTGCAGGAAGGCACTAAATTAGTTTAGGCATCGAGCTCTCACTTAGAACACAGAATACTACAGGGATGTCAGTCTAATGTTGTATACATGAAAGCAATTTTAATATGCTAATTTTGAAGGAAAAGTTTTAATACATATGAAGAGCAGCAGTGAATATCAAATCTGCAGCAGGCATACAATATCCTACAACTTCGTCCACCTTAGTCACTAGCAAGACATAAAAAATTGTCAGCATCTTCAACATTACAGTGGAATCAATTCCATTCCTAGCTCTGGCCTTGTTTTTTGCTCATTATTCTTGAGGACTTTCCATAGAAAAAAGAAAAGAGACACTCCATTTAAAGTATATTTCCTATAACTCCTTTTTTGGTTCTCATTTTTGTTCTGTTTCATATACCCCATCCTAAGTGTTAGCATTGTCACTTTCTATGTGTCAAATTAGCCCGAAACTAGTGATGACTTAAGAAACAAAGATGATGTTTTTTTGCTCAAGAATTTGCAATTTGAGCAGCACATGCTAAGGAAGGTTATTAGCGTGGGTAGTAAACTGGAATTGGAAGATCCATTTTTAAGACTTCTCAGTCACATGGCTGGCAAGAATGTGCTGGCTGTTGTCCAGTGGCCTCCCTTCTTCACAAACACTTCTCTCTGTGACTACCTAGATTTCCTTGTAGCGTTGTGAGTGAGTTCTAAAACACAGTAACAAGAATGTAAAACATGTAGCATTATTCAGAGCCAGAGGCAGCTCCCAGTTTTTTGAGGACTGGGGTCAAAAATTGGCAGTGGGCTGGGCAGTGGCTCACATTTCTAATCCCAGCACTTTGGGAGGCTAAGGCTGTTGGATTGCCTGAGGTCAGGAGTTCCAGACCAGCCTAGCCAACATGGCGAAACACCATCTCTACCAAAAATACAAAAACTTGGCTGGAGGGGGTGGCAGGTGCCTGTAATCCCAGCTGCTCTGGAGGCTGAGGGCAGAAGAATCATTTGAACCTAGGAGGCAGAGGCTGCAGTGAGCCGAGATCATGCCATTGAACTCCAGCTGTTGTAATCGAGCAAGTTAAAAGGAACACACCACGCTCTGAGTTCCAAATTAAGAGTCCTTTATTGATTTGCCAGCGACCGAGAGATGGCTAATGCTCAAAATTCTCTTGGCCCCGAGGAAGGGGCCTGATTATCTTTTATACCTTGATTTAGGTAGGGGAGGGGAGTACCTAGCTGAAGCAGAATTTTTCAGAAGCAGAAAAGCAGGTTAGAGGAAGGGGCTGACGACACAGCTGGTTTCCATACAATTACCAAGAAGGGAGACGATCAGCCTCCTTCTACACAATGATCAAAGGAAAACTTTTTTCTTACCATAGCAGGGGAAAGGTATGCCAAGAAGGATGCCGTTACAATGGTTACCAGTGTTGAGAACAGTAGGCTTCAATACTTCTAAGTGCAGCATGACCCAGTTATGCATCCAAAGGGGCTGTGGTAAGGAGGGGGAAGCCAGGTTGGAGTTTACAGCTAAAATAGAGTCAGTTATGCTAGCCCCGGGTAGGTTATTACACAGCCCGGACAACAAGAGCAAAACTTTGTCTCAAAAAAAAAAAAAAATGGCAGTGGATCTCTTTTATCATATTCTAATGATTAAGTAGTCATGGAATCCACCCAGATTTACCTGTAGAGTATATAGACCACTCATTTTGAGGAAAAAATATGGAAGCATTTGCAGTGTAATCTATTTTAGTCCACACTGGACACAAAGTATCTACTTTTTTGTTTATTTTAGACTGACCCTTGCCATGGCCCATCCACATTTCATCTCATTAAAGCTAGGATATTGTTGTCTAAATCAAATTCAGATATGGATGAGGCTTCTTGGGTGCAGTTCATATTAATATAAAAACAGGTGAATTAAAGTAAACTGTTGTCTGCCATCCCCACACATGGCACAAAGTGCTGAAATCCTGGGAAAGTTAAGTTAATTGTGATACCACCATTCCAAAAAGGAGTGGGGATGGAAGACAAAAGCTTATAGTACTCATGGGTCAGTACAAATTCCTAAATCCATCTGGCTGCATGTTGCCAGTTTTTTCAGTAGGGCCCAGTCCTGCTATCTATGATTGTAGGTATTGACTTGGCTCTGGAAGATTTTCCTTCCTTCTTTTAAATTATAGTTCATTTCTCACAAGAAATGGCCCGTACGTTTGCAACTGAACAGCCATTTTAGTCTGCTCTCTGCCCACAGAAGGTAGACAATCCACAGGTCCTTTATTTATTTATTTATTTGCTTTTTAATTAATTAATTTAAATTTTATAATCTTTCTTTCCCATCCAGTCAAAGACGGTACAATTTCAAAGGTTTTAGGTTTTTCTTATGGCAACACATCACATTCAGGAACAAAAACCAGAATTCTGTTTATCCACTGCCATGTAAAAACAATGAATCTGCAGTGTGGGCAAGTTTTCCTAAAGACAACAACACTTTGCTTGATGGCGTGTCATCTGGTACAGGTTACTTTCAAAATAGCTCAATCACAAGGGTAGAAGATATAAGCTGGCTATTTTCTGGGAACTCAGCCAGGTACGTAGGCTTGAGGCCCTCGCTCACTCTGTACATGAGTCTCTCCATAGAAGCATTAGGTCTCTTTTTGCAGTACAGTACACAAGAAGTAGAAACTCAGCTTCCTGAGTTCCTTAAACTACTCTGACAACAGTTCTGAAACTGACCTGTGAATAATAAATAGCATCACTTCCACCATACCAGAGCTCACTCTGTTATAAAATATTGGTATGTAGACTCTGGCTCTCAGAGTTAAGAGTATCCAAAAATTTGTGCTTATTTTATTTTATACCACTAGTTGAGATTATTTCAATTTTCTTGTAAAACTTATATATCTGAAGATTTCTACAATTTTAATACATTCCATCTTTTCATTTTTATAATTCTATCTGCTTTATGTTAGAGCTGAAGCCTCTTCCAACTACAGAAGTGAGCTTGTATTCTAGTTTGGACAATTACAACACTGTATCTCTTTACTGGGATTGAATCCAGCCTGGGCATATGAATCAGTCAAAGCCAAAGTAAATAACACTAAAAAATGATCAGTCAAAGCCAAAGTAAATAACACTAAAAAATGTTAATCAAATATTAGAAAAGATTTTCTACTCAGTATAACGTGTGTGTGGGATTTCTTTTTACTTTACTTTTTTTTTTGAGATGGGGTCTTGCTGTGTTGCCCAGGCTGGCCTGCTGTTCTCTTGCCTCAGCCTCCTGAGTAGCTGAGATTACAGGAACATACCACCATGTCCAGCTAATGTCCTGTCATATTTTTAGTAGAGACAGGTTATGCCATGTTGGCCAGGTTGGTCTCCGAACTCCTGACTTCAAGTGATTTGCTTGCCATGGCTTCCCAAAATCCTGGGATTACAGGCGTGAGCCACCATACCTGACCTGTGTGTGGGATTGTTAAAAAATATTTTTGTAATTATTTGCAGAGTCTATCTGAAAATTATAGCAACACGGAGAAAAACTGAGGCTAGAATTAAAATTATTGTGTCAGCATCAAAATCCAACTATGCCTGAAATAAAACTTCATTGTAGATTTTTCCATTCTGTGAATATATATATTTATGTTGTGATAGTTGGTTAAGTTTGCTTGATCTAGATTTTCTTTCACTTTCAAGAAATGAGCCATGACTATAGATCTTTTTCTTCTTGCTCTCTATCTCCAAGATGTTTATTTAAAATAACATTTTTAGAAGATGTATAAAACTTGTCTAAGTTTGACTGAAGCCTACATCTTCTGCCTCATTTTATTCCTGTACCCACACCTTGCTCTTAAAGTACAGTTATATTGAATTGTATGAAGTTTTAATTATTCAATGAATTTTCCCAAATTTCACCTTTTGCTCAGCTCTATCTTTCCTATTCATAAGACAAAAACTTACTCATTTTTTAAATTTTGGCTCAACTATCAGTTGCCTGTGAAGCAGTTAATAGCCCACAAAGGGGAGTGGCACATTTCATCTATGTCACTTTTATTATGATTCTTTATGTAAACTACACTATAGATCGTGCACCCAGAGTGTTTTTATTACTATCATTTCTTCATGTGTGTGTTCCATTATTAAATTCTATTCTTTTCCTAGAGAGACAATATATGATTAATTTGTTCTTCCCCTTTTACAAGAATATAAATTCAATGTACTAATACAGACTAAAACATCTGAAATAAAAGATCAGCTGGTGAAAATTAAGGTAACCATAAGGTTTTAAATATTTATTTTTTAAACTTTGATTTGTTGACATCTTGGAAGACAACTTTTTTTCTTATTTTTTGTTTCTGATTGCTATAATGCTTTTTATGTAAGGAATAAATTCAAAGTGAAGAATAGAGTTAGCAATGTTTGACAATACTTAATTTATATTAACTAGGAAATTGTAGAAATAAAATAATGTTTTAAAAATGTAAGTAGATCATGAAAAACTAAGAAATATTGGTTTAATATGAATAGAGTAGTGGAATACGGGCTCATAAACCAAATTCTTGTTTCCTTTTCTTATCCAGAGTCTCTAAAAATTATATTACCTTACATGCCTCATTTTTCCTTCTAATCTCAATAATTTCAGTTGCTGTATCTTTTATTTATTTTTAAAGTTTAGTATTTTTTCAGTCTTATACATATCAAATTGAATATAATCATTATAAAGTTAAGGGCTCCAGATAATATATTTCAAATACTAGTATGACTAATATTGATTACTCTGGGAAAATAATAAAACTATATTCATGTCATTTTTTGACTTATATATCTAGATGACAATGTTAAAACAGGTGAAGTTATTGCATTAAGATTAATACAAACACTGCAGATTTTTGTGAGGTGATTGGAAACATCTGCACATGCACTGTTGTATGTCTTGCATTAGTTTTATAAGTCTGCATTTAAATATTAATAAAATGTTGTAACTTCAACAGAGAGAAAAGAAGCAGAGAACAGGGCTTTAGGTAAAGATTAGACATTCTGTCTTTGTCATAGAGCATTTGTTGTGATAGGAAGACACTTAAGTAGAGATTTCTGGGAGACAGAGAGAGATAAGAGACTAGACAGAAAGAGATCAGAAGCAAGAAAGATCGTTCTATCAGGATAGATAGAAAGCTGTGGGGAAATGAAAGCTCTAACTATATGATTATAGAGAAGTAAGAAACCTGAGAAAGTACATAAAACATAAATGAAATTACCAGTGGCGCCCATCAAAGCAGACTTTTTGCTACTAATATCATTTGTATAGCTTTTTGTGATTTATGAAAAGTCTTCACATGCATTATATAATTGTGATAATGTTTGCAAGAGTGACAATTACCATTCTTTTGTAGACACTAGTGGTCTGGTCTATTGATTTAGTGGATATGTTTTTAATAAGGCAGAAGTGTCTCTTAAGAGGTCTCAGACCTATCTATTCAATATACATTATGGTAGGGAATACATTTGAATAAAGACAGTACAACATATTCTACATTTAACATCCTCCTCCCTCAGCCAAATAATTAGTTAAATGCCCTCATTTTGTCTATCTGCCAGCCTAAGCTTCTTTGTCCATCTCCACTGTAAACAGCAATTGCATTTTCCCCACATTTCTGATCTAACCTCATTTCACTCATCCAAACCTCTGAACTACAATAATAACAGCAAGCAATTACATAAGAATTAAATGCCCTAGGACTACTTTAAATTTTCGAAAATGATGAATTACTTAAAATTCACAGCAACTAATGAGTAAGAAGTATTATTCATATTTAACTGATGAAGAAACTGAGGAACAGAGAGGACAAGTGATTTTCCAAAGATATGTAGCCAGTATATGTCAGAAATGAAATTGAATCTAGGCTTTTTGGGTGTATGTGTCTATTGTGTTGAAAGATGTAGTTCTTGAAAAACAGGGAGTAGGCAATTTACTGATTAAAACTTAAAATGTTTGTTTTATGTAAAATATATACTGATTTAGTCTAGAGGTAACTAGTAAGCATGTATTATTTGACAGACATTCTTCTACACATAGTGGATATGTTCATGAATAAGACAAAGGTGGTTCATATCTGTTTAAGCCTAATCTGATCTGCAGAAATACTCTGAAGGGAAAAAATTATGTATTTTAGCAAATAACATATATAATATAAATTATATATGTATATTTATATATAATATATAGTAATGAATTAATTGCCTGGCATGGAATATATATTAGATTGGCCATAGTAACCTTCACTAAACATTGGCTAGCTTTACACTGCCATCAAAAATGTATGAGAGTTCTTTTTTTCTCCATACCCTTGACAACTTGTGACTCAAGTACATGTGGAATATTTAGAAATTTGTTAATATACAGTTCATTAACAAATATTCAAAAAATCAAAAGGTTGAAGTTGTAGAAAATGTGTCATATTATTACTGCAAAATTATGTTTCAGATGTTTAACAAATAGGTCACTTAAAAATCCACTTAGATCCAGAAGTTAAGAAACGTATTTTAAATAATCCTGTAAAAAGCAATACATCATGATAGAAATTATTAAAAATACAGCCTTGAATGACAGTTAAAATACTACATATTAAAATTTGTGAAATGCTGATAAGAAGAAAATATACAGCTTCCAATGCATGTATTGTAAATGGTTCAACCTCAGAAATAAATAACTGAACCATGCATAATAAGAAGGTAGAAAAGAAAATAAAAATAAACCAAAAAGATTTGGAGAAATAAAGTTATTCTTAAAAGACAGTATATTATTAAAATAAGTAAAAGCAGTTATTCAATGGATGGACTCAATAAATTCTAGAGTCTCCAGAAAAGCTAATATAATTTATAAAACTCTAGCGAGCTCAATCAAGAGATCAAGAGAATACCATAAAGAATGTGGACAAAGGTCATGAAGAGACACTTCTCAATAGAAGACATATATGCCACTAACAAGCATATGAAAAACTGCTCTATATCACTATTCATTTGAGAAATGCAAACATAACTGTCCGTAAGACACCATCTCACAGAAGTCAGAATGGCTATTATTAAAAATTTTTTTAATAACAGATGCCGGTAAAGTTGTGGAGAAAAGTGAACACTGATAAACTGCTGGTGGGAGTGTAAATTAATTCAGCCACTGCGGAAAGCCATTTGGAGATTTCTCAAAGAACTTAAAACGACCATTCAACACAGTAATTCCATTACTGGGTATATGCCTAAAGGAATATGAACATACACATGCAGGTATATGTTCATTGCAGCACTTTCTGCAATAGCAATGACATGGAATTAACCTAGATCTCTGTCAATGGTAGACTGGATACAGAAAATGTACATATACATCATGGATTACTAAGCAGCCATAAAAAGAATAAGGTCATGTTCTGCATGGCAACATGTATGGAGCTGGAGGCCATTATCTTAATCAGGAGAGTCCAATATTTTGGCTTCACTGGGCACATTGGAAGATTGTCTTGGGCCACACATAAAATACACTTTAACACTAATGATAGCTGAAGAGGTGGAAAATAATTGCAAAAAATATCTCTAAATGTTTTAAGAAAGTCTATGAATTTGTGTTGGACTATATTCAAATTCATTCTGGGCTGCCGTGGCTGGTAGGCCACAAGTTGGGCAAACTTGTCCTAAGTATACTAATGCAGGAACAGAAAGCCAAATGTCACATGTTCTCATGTATAAGTGGGAGCTAAACATTGAGGACATGGACACAAAGAAGGGAACAATAGACACTGAGATCTACTTTAGGGTGGATGATAAGAGAAGGATAAGAATTGAAAAACTATCTGTCAGGTACTATGACTACTATCCGGTGATAAAATAATCTGTATGCTAAGCTCCTGTGACATACTATTTACCTACACAGAAAACCTGCACATGTATATATGAAAGTAAAATAAAGTTAAAAAAGAAACAACTATATAGATATAGTTATAGAAAAATATATGTATATATAAACATATATATCCTAAATAACTCTTCTAATTACAAAAGAATGTCAATAATCAAAAACAACACCATTACAAGTCTCAGAGATATTAAAAATAACAAGAGAATACTGTATACTCTATTTTTAAGAATTACACTGCATTTAAACAATGTAATTTAAAGGGAAATTTTCTATAAATAATTCAAAGTATCAAAATAATACTCAAGACAGAGCAACAAAACAAAAAAGGGGTGCTTATTTTCACGACTTTTACTCTACACCACACTACATTATTAATGCAAGAAGCAAACAACAACAAAGTAAGGAGATTTCAAAAGAGCGAACTAAGACAATTGTAATTACTTTAAAAATATGATTATATAGGTGGAGATAAAGTAATAAAATTAGTAGGAGAATTTAGTAAATATGTTAAATGTAAAGTCAATTGACATAAATTTCAGTCATAATACTCTAAATTTGCAATATTTTAATAGAAATAAAAATTAAAATATAAAACCATTTTAAATTATAAAATATCCAGAAATAATTCTAACCAGGGCTGGACACAACCACCGCATAATTCGAAAACATGGAAACCCCAAGTAATTCCATTATCATTAAAATTGTTAGATCATTTACTAAAAATATTAGAAAAAAATCTATAGACGAAATCATTTTATGTCATGTTCCAAATAATAATTTTTCCAGGAAAGTATAAAGTGTTCCAGAAAAAGTTAGATAATGTCAAATTTAATGAAGATGTGAACCATGCTCATGCACTGAATGACTCAGTATTATTAATATGCTTGTTTTCTACAAATTGATCTATAATTCCAATGCAATGCTAATAAAAATCTCAACAGTTTCTATGTGGTTTTACTTGTTTATATCCATATGTGTGCCTGTATAACTGAAAATCTTGATTCTAAAACTTCATGGAAATGCAAAAGACAAAAATGTTGCATTTTGAAAGACAGCAAGGTTGGAGGAATCACTCTACTCGATATTGACACTTGTGAAGCTGCATAAATCAAGGCAGTGTGGTATTCATGCAAGCACTCAATACAAACCCACAAGCAGACCTATACTTATGGACACTTTATGAAAAATAAAGTGTAGAAATATTTTGTTAAGTAAGTATCAGTATAACTGGTTGGCCTTAACAAAAGAAGAAAAAGGAGGAGGAGGAAGAACAAAAAGAAAAGAGGGGAAGAAAAAAGAGAAGCAGCAATTAAAAAAAGGAAACAATACAAAATTTACTAAACAAATAAGCAAACAAATAAAAATTAATTATATACTTAAAGATAAACAATGAAACTTTTACCACATAATACAGATAATATCTCTATGTCCTCAGAATACAGGAAGCTTTCTGTTGTAGACCTATAAAACTGAAACCATGAAGTAAGAAGCTTCATAAAAATAAGTATTTTAGAAAAGACCTTGCGTTTGCAGAGAGGCACCTTGACAGCAATGGTCAATAAACCTGTAAAAATGTTTTCAACTTTTTTAGTAATGAGAGAAATGTAAATTAAAGCCAAAATATAAAACTATTACATATCCAACAGTTTACCAAACATTTAAAAATATGCAGCTGGGCGCAGTGATTCATGCCTAATCCCAGCACTTTGGGAGGCCGAGCTCAGGAATTTCAGACCAGTCTGGTCAACATGGTGAAACCCCATCTCTACTAAAAATACAAAAATTAGCTGGGTGTGCTTGTGGGCGCCTGTAATTCCAGCTACTCGGGAGGCTAAGGCAGGAGAATCATTTGAACCCCAGAGGTTGAGGTTGCAGGGAGCTGACATTGTGCCATTGCACTCCAGCCTGGGCAGCAGTGCAAGACTCTGTCTCAAAAAAAAAAAAAATCCAGAGGTTGGCTCTTTGGAGTAAAAAGACCTCTCATAAACTGCCAGCAGGGGTGAAAATTGGAACAACCACATTAGAAAATGATTTGTCATTACCAGTAAATGTAAAGATATGAATATTATCCAGTCATTCCAATATTAAATATACACAAAATATTGCTACATTCATATAGCAATATATGAATATATATATATATGAATATATATATATATATGAATATATATATATATATATACTATACACACACACAAATATTCATGGCATGTGCATTAAACACAAATTATTTGTGTTTGATTTGTAGGGACTCATATGGCTCAGTTTATGCTCAGAAAAAGCTCTGTTCCAGGAAAATGCAGGAAAAA
>PVKP010049327.1:0-14016 GCA_004027715.1 Plecturocebus donacophilus | reverse complement strand
GGGAGGGAGGGAGGGAGGGAGGGAGGGAGGGAGGGAGGGAGGGAGGAAGGAAGGAAGGAAGGAAGGAAGGAAGGAAATGGAAATTCTGCTAGAAAAAAAAAAGATATTTTTTGTAGCCAGACATGGTGGCTTACGCCTGTAATCCCAACACTTTGGGAGGCTGAGGCAGGCAGATCACAAGGTCAAGAGATCGAGACCAACTTGGCCAAGATGGTGAAACCCCATCTCTACTAAAAATACAAAAATTAGCTGTGTGTGGTGTCATGTGTGCCTGTAGTCTCAGCTATTCAGGAGGCTGAGGCAGAAGAATCACTTGAACCTGGGAGACAGAGGTTGCAGTGATCCAAGATCATGCCACTGCACTCCAGCCTGGTGACAGAGAGAGACTCTGTCTCAAAAAAAGAAAAGTCTCCATTGGAACTGCTTTGATGTAAAAAGTTACTAGAATTTAACTGTATGCTGCTAAGACCATTTACTTTAGAGAAGCCTTTCTTGACTCTTCTGCCCTCCGCACCCCTGAGTTAGAAATCTGTTTCTCCTGTTTATCCTCTTTTGTACTAACTTCCAACTCTCAGTTATATCTTTACTGTAACATTGTACTGTGATCATTTATTTTCTGGACTATCTTTTCCACCAAACTGACAGTTTGATGCATTTTCATTTCATTACCTAACACAGTGCCTAGCACACAGGGGTATTCGTGAACTTTTTAAATAAGAATGAATGATAGTGTTGTCAGACAGCCCAGTATAATATCACAGTCTATGAGTAGACATGTACATCGGAGGATAGAGTCACTGATTAGTAATAGAAGAAGGAAAAACCCACAGAATTCAATAAATGTTACACTCATGTACTCAGAAAGCTGACTAGGAAGTCAGGTCACTGACAGACAAATATTTTTTACTTTGCCTAAATTAAGACTTTTACCAACAACAGTGAACAAGATACCTCATGGTAAGGAAAAAATATATAGTCTTTATAAATTGTTGATACACAAAATGCTTTTAAAAATAATTGGAACTGGTCAATAAGATAATGAAAGAAAATTGGTAAGAATTATTTAAAAGTTAAAGTGTGAGAGGATTGCTTGAGACCAGGAGTTTGAGATCAGCCTGGGCAACACAGCAAGACCCTGTCTCTCTAAAAATAACTAACAATTAAAAATAATTAGCCCCATCTCTAAAAAATTTAACAAATAATTAGCTGGGCATAGTGTTGCACACATGTAGTTTCAGCTACTTGGGAGGCTGAGGTGGGAGGATCACCTGAGTCCAGGAGTTTGAAGTTGCAGTGATCTCAAGACCCCATCTCCAAAAAAAAAAAAAAATTAAAGAAAAAAAATAAAGAGCCAAGCACAGTGGCTCATGCCTGTAATCTCAGCACTTTGGGAGGATGAGGCAGGCAGATTACCTGAGGTTGGGAGTTCGAGACCAACATGACCAACATAGAGAAACCCTGTCTCTTTTAAAAACACAAAATTAGCCAGGCTTGGTGGTGCCTGCCTATAATCCCAGCTACTCAGGAGGCTGTTACAGGAGAATCGCTTGAACCTGAGAGGTGGAGGTTGTAGTGAGCCAAGATCACGCCATTGCACTCCAGCCTGGGCAAGAAGAGCGAAACTCCATCTCAAGAAAAAAATAAATAAATAAATAAAAATAAAAATAAAGAGGGAGAAGAAGTGTTGACTCAAAAACTTAGGAAAAGGGGCTGAGTGTAGTGGATCACACCTGTAATCCCAGCACTTTGGGAGGCTGAGACAGGAGGATTGCTGAGCTCAGGAGTTCAAGACCACCCTGGATAACATAGTGAGCCCCCTGTCTCTACAAAAAAATTTGAAAAATTAGCCAGGTGTGGCAAGGTACTGTGGCTCATGCCTGTAATACCAGTACTTTGGGAGGCTGAGATGGGTGGATCGCTTGAGTCCAGGAGTTCAAGACCAGCCTGGGCAACATGGCGAAACTCCATCTCTACAAAAAGTACAAAAATTAGCCTGGCATGGTGGCACGTGCCTGTAGTCCCAGCTACTTGGGAGGCTGAGGTTGGAGGATCGTTTGAGCCCAGGAGGCAGAAGTTGCAGTGAGCTGAGATTGTGCCACTGAACTCAGGCCTGGGTGAAAAAATGAGACCCTGTTTCAAAAAAAAAAAAAATTAGCCAGGTGCAGTGACAGGCACTTATGGTCCCAGCTACTTGGGAGGCTAAGGTGGGAGGATCACTTAAGCCCAGGAGGTTGAGACTGCAGTAAGCCATGATTGCACCACTGCACTTCAGCCTGGGTGACAGAGTGAGGCCCTGTTTAAAAAAAAATAAAAACTTTAGAAAAAGGGGAAAAAGTTATCTGCCTATATATATTTTTTAAATCTTCCAATCCTCTTCATCAGTAGATGAATTGAACAGATTTGTCTCCTGCCATGGAGAGTAGCCACAGAGATGACACCTCAAAGATCTGCACTTTCCAGTATTCATGTCCCTTGTTTCGTCTCCTCCCTTCGTGAGTCAGGGCCAGCTCTGAGTGACCAATAGAATCCAGTGAAGTAATGTTGCATGGCTTCTGAGGCTACACCATAAGAAGCCTTGCAGCTTCCGCACTGGTCTCATGGAACACTCACTCTTGGAGCCCTGAGCACGATATATGGAGTTCACCCTAAGGCCACTTTGTAAGAGAGACTGCGTGGAGAGGCTCTGACATTTCGTGTAGAATGATTCCTGGCCAGCACCCCAGCCATTTGAGTCATTCCAGCTGAGGCCTCAGATGTACTGTGGAACAGAATTGAGTTGTCCCCACCAAGTCCTGCCTAAAAAGGCAGGTTCATGAGTAAAAGAAAAATTAAGTAATTGTTGCTTTAAGTGATTAAGTTTCAGGTGGTTTGTTATGCAGCAATAGATGACTGAAACACTCCTCCTTCACTTGATGTGAAGTATCTCCTTAGGTGAGTGCAGAGTGAGTAAGGATGTGTCAGGTTAACTCAAACATAGGGAATTTTCCAGTCATCATTGCTGGGGTAATTGACTTATTCATGCTGTAGAGATACACTGCTTTAGGACTGTCCTCTTATTTATTTATTTATTTGAGAAGGGGGTCTCATTCTGTCGCCCAGGCTGGAGTGCAGTGGCGCAATCTAGGCTCGCAGCATCCTCTGCCTCCCGGGTTTAAGCAATTCTCCCACCTCAGCCTCCCGAGTAGCTGGATTACAGGAGTGCGCCACCATGCCTGGCTAATTTTCGCAGTTTTAGTATGTTTAGTCGTTTCACCATGTTGGCCAGGCTGGTCTCAAACTCCTGACCTCAGGTGATCCACCCACCTTGGTCTCCCAGAGTGCTGAGATTACAGGCATGAGCCACCGCGCCCGGCCAGGACTGTCTTCTGAGAAGTAACACTTCTGTGGTTAAGACTCAGGGGACCCAGAGCCATCTCTGGAGCTTGTGGCCAGGTGTAAACCACAATTCAACATTTAAATATAGATGAATATATACATTAAGCTGAACATGAAGGGCTGCCTTCTATAGAAAAGAAGTCACAAGAGTATAAACAGCAGGAGGAGTACAGGCAGAAGAAGCAACCAACTTCTACCTGAACTCTGCAGAGTTAGAGTTCCCTTTTCAGGACCTGCTTTCCACCCATATTTGTAACACCCATGTTTGGAATTCATGCCTGCAGCTGCAGCAATGTGACCAGGGTGCACACCAATCCAGAGCCAATGTAGTGACTAGTGACCGAAACACTCCTCCTTCACTTGATGTGAAGTATTTCCTTAGGTGAGTGATATGATTATCTCCCTTGAGAGTTTGAGACTAGCATGCCCTTGGACAGAAAGGACATGAGGAATCAGGGTGGGATAGCTGTTGTCAGCCATGTAAATGCTGATGAGTAAGTAGAGAGCTGGCTTGCAAAAATAAGTAGTGATGAGAATTCATGGGGGCAGGTGAAAAAGAGAGGGGGAAGAAAAAAGAAAGAATAACAGATAAAGAAAAAGGATGAGACAGCACTAGTACTAGCTCTGTTCATTAGCTTTCTAGTCCCCAGTTCTTAACATTTAATTTAATTTTCTTGGCCGGGCGCAGTGGCTCACGCCTGTAATCCCAGCAATTTGGGAGGCCAAGACGGGCAGATCATGAGGTCAAGAGATCGAGACCATCCTGGCCAACATAGTGAAACTCCGTCTCTACTAGAATATAAAAATTAGCTGGGCGTGGTGGCGTGTAGTCCCAACTACTCGGGAGGCTGAGGCAGGAGAATTGCTTGAACCCAGGAGGCGGCAGTTGCAGTGAGCCGAGATAGTGCCATTGCACTCCAGCCTGACACCTGGCAACAGAATGAGACTCTGTCTCAAAAAAAAAAAAAAAAAAAAATTTCTTTTTGTAATTTTATTTTTGGTCAAGAGTGATGGTGAGATGGGAATGAACAGAAAGGGGACTTTATCTTCACTTTTAAAGGTCCCTGAAAAGATCACTGTTGGATATAGGTTTTATTGTAGGTTTGAGCTTTTCTCATTAATGAATACTTCAAAATAGTGAGAGTTTCAGAGGCTGTTTCTCTAAAATTCGTTTTGTCGTATTGTTTGTTGATTAAGAGGAATAGCATCACTGTGGGACAGAGTTCTCATAGGCATCAGAAGGCAAAGGCAGATACTTCTTTATTTGAGATGAAGGAGACAGGAACAAACTTAAGGCAGGAGGAGGCACTGGGAAACACAGGCTCTGGGTTTTTCCAGTCCCTGCTCAGCCACTCTCATCGTGACCGCAGATTCATCCCTTCACCTCTCTGGATCTCTGCTTCCTCTGTTACACTACATGGTAGTCACAGTTATATAGTTATATCTGGTCATGAGTATTTTATAATCATAGATTATTTTATAAATTTTATCTATTATTAAAAAATGTTTAATGAGGATCTTATTCAAAAACATCTTCACATAAAACTTTCATCTCACTCTGAAAGAGAAAATGTGTGCCCTGGGTAAAGACTCTATTGCCTAAGATCTGGAACTTAAATTTGCAGTAATTTCTAATACTTAAGCACATGTACTTTTCTTCCTGATTGTGCAATAAAGGAGAGGAAATAAAAAGGGGAACATTCTTCATGTTCAAATTAAGTCAGCCAGGCGCAGTGGCTCACCCGTGTAATCCCAGCACTTTGGGAGGCTGAGATGGGCAGATCACCTGCGGTCAGGAGTTCAAGACCAGCCTGGCCAATATGGTGAAACCCTGTCTCTACTAAAAATATAAAAATAAGCCGGGCATGGTGGCGTGCGCCTGTAGCCCCAGCTACAGGAGGCTGAGGCAGGAGAATCACTTGAACCTGGGAGGTGGAGGTTGCAGTGAGTGGAGATCGTGCCATTGCACTCCAGCCTGGGCGACAGAGCGAGACTCCATCTCAAAAAAAAAAAAAAAAGAAGTCGGAGGCTCATTTAGGATACAAACTAGATGTGAATAAGTGTGGGAAATTTAAAACATAACCAAATTTGAACCTCAAGTCATCAGCATTTGATGTCCTACTGAGATGTCAAAATACTATTTCTCAGAGAAACTGACTTACCTTTCTTTTCTATTACATAGGCAATGCATGTGTATTGCAGTAAAATTCGATCCATGTATAACAAATGTTAATATTTGGTGTGTATATTTTTAAATATATTCTGACAAACCCTGTGCCATTTGCTTAGAACAGATCTGATTGTTCATATGCAATGCTTATGTCCTCAGTGAGGCTATAAACTCCATAAGGAGAACTCCTTTACCATAAATCCACATGCCTCCCACCCCCACAGTTCTGTCAGTTTCTTTGGGAAGGGGTGGGGGAAACTTTATAAATGCTTCCTTCACGAACACCCATGCATTCATTCATTCATTCACTTAATAAACGTTGCAATGAGCACCTAGTATGGACTTGGGCCAGGTGTCGGGGATTCAAAGGTACATCCACCCCTTCCCTTTTTTTTGAGACAGTTTCCCTCTGTCGCCCAGGCTGGAGGGCAGTGCTGCGATCTTGGCTCACTGCAACCTCCGGCTCCTGGGTTCAAGCGATTCTGTTGCCTCAGCCTCCTCGAGTAGCTGGGACTACAGGCATACACCAACATGCCCGGCAAATTTTTGTATTTTCAGTAGAGATGGGTTTTTGCCATATTGGCCAGGCTGGTCTCGATCTCTTGACCTTGTGATCCGCCTGCCTTGGCCTCCCAAAGTGCTGGAATTACAGGCGTGAACCTGTAATGATATTATTTCACTGCTGAATTTTCTCAATTACTATGAGAATTACATACTTTACAGTATGTCTTAAAGGGGATGCACCTTTGGGCTGTAGTCCCAGCAGGCATGAACCTATGAACCAAAGTATGTAATTACTTTCTCAGGAAAGTCACAATTTGAATAGGGAAACGATACACAATTAACTATTTTACTAAGTACTTGTGCAATTTTACAACCATATGTGAAAGTCTCAAGAAAACACAGAAGGTGGCCAGGTGCTGTGGCTCCTGCCTGTAACCCCAGCACTTTGAGAGGCTGAGGCAGGATGATCGCTTGAGCCTAGAAGTTCAAGACCAGCCTGGGCGACATAGCAAGACCCCATATATATATGGCTGGTGGTGCTTGCTTGTAGTTCCAGCTACTCAGCAGGGAGGCTGAGGCAGGAGGATTGCTTGAGCCCAGGAAGTCAAGGTTGCAAGGTTGCAGTTGATTGTGGCACTGCAGCCTGAGTGACACAGCAAAGCCCTGTCAAAGAAAGACAAAAGAAAAAGAAAAAAAGAAACAAAGAAAGAGAAAGAAAGGAAGGAAGAAACAGAAAGAAAAAAAAAGCACAGAAGAGGATTGGGAGGTTATGGGGTACAGTTATTGAGGGGGTGACCCTGGCCAGGCAATGAGGGGGCAGTAGGAAGGGTGATAAGGGGAGAAGAGGATTTAGGAATACGAATTTCAGTGTCTTTTTGTGTCCGCAGGAATCTCTGTTCCCTCACAACTATCATCATAAGATAAATCTGATATTCGACTAGAGACCGCTCCTGCGCCTTGAACTTGCAAATTTATGAATCAGGGACAAAAAAATCCGGATGCTGAGTCTGGCCTCCCACCAGCAAGAGAGCCCACCAAGTCCCAGGAGGGGCGGGGCCAAGGGCAGGCCAGGCCAAAGCTGTGGGCGGGGTTGGCCGTGCTTGCGCTAGAACCGGCGCGCCCCGCCGCTAGGGGCGGAAGCAGAAGCCAGGCGTGGATTGGTGTGTGAGTACGTCAGCCTCTCTTCATAGGCCGCGCAGGGCTACTCGAGAGGCTTTAATTGGCTCAAGAGGCGCTGAGCGTTTATTGGCTGGGCTGGGTCGTCAGGGCGACGAAAAAGGGGAAGGGGTGCTGGGCCTGGCGGGCAAACTGAGGCTGCGGACTGTTGGGTGGTTCCGTGGGGCGTTGTCGGGAGAGCTGCGGAGCCGGGTGCCCAGGGTTCACGCCACACTCCAGGAGGTGCCTGAGCGAGTGAGCCGGCCAGCGAGCCCCGCGGGTTGGGACCATGGGCCGCTGCTTCTCCAAGAGACGGAAGGCTGACAGGGAGTCGCGGCCCGAGAACAACGAGGAGCGGCCAAAGCAGTACAGCTGGGATCAGCGCGAGAAGGTAATGAAAGTCGTGTAGCCGCCCTCTCGGCCTCCCTCAGCCGCTCCGCCAGGGTCCCTTATGGCCCGGGACCACTGAGGGGGCCGACCCTACAGCTGCCGCACTCTGTTGAACGCGGGTAGCTGAAGTCCGGATGCACGACTTTTTGGGACTCGGGGGCGTGAAGTACAGCGCTAGCGAGGGCGTCTGGAGGGTTGTGGAGCTCCGGAAGGAGTCTTAGAGTTTGTTGTCTTGCTAGACAGACCCACCCGGCAGCTTTCTCGGGCTCCGAACCCTGCTTCGCTCTGACTTCCTGTCGGAGATGATCGATTCGAGAGAGGGAAAGAGCCGAGAACGCCCTGTATCTCAAATCACCTGGTTTCACCCACTGGCAGCGCCAGGCGGGGTTTTGTCAGTTGTCGAGTTCTGTATATGGGACTGATTCTCATCTCTTCCGGGGCTTAATGTGCTGTGGCTGTTTTCTCTTTTGTCTGCCCTCCCCGATAAATCTCTTTGGTGCCTCATGATATATTTCACTGCTGAATTTTCTCAATTACTAAGTGGACTGTTTAATGTACGGCTTTATTCTCCCTCCACTTCCAGTTATCCGAAAGAAATAATGACTATCGAATCAGTCTTGGAATGTGTATTAAGACTGTAAGGTGAAAATAAGCGGCATAAACCAGGTAGTATTTTGCTGCTGGTTTAAATGAATGAAAACGTCCTTATTTTAACTTGTATATAGCCAGAAACCAAAAAACTTTGAAAACGTCCATTAGTCTTACACAAAACACACTTGGTCATACATTTCATAATAGTTCCTCTTTCTACATAGTTCTTCGTTTATGCCTACTAAAATACTTTGATAGACTTACCAGTTATTACTCCCAAACAAAATAAGGGATTTTTCAAATAGTATTATGAACAGTTAACTCCTTGCTTAAGGCAACATATCTTTACCCAAGAATACTTTATAGTAAACGTATTGACGTTTTGGAGTCATAGAACTTTCTGCATGATTTCCAATCCCCAAGAGAATGTATTCAGGTAAGCTCTGGTCTTGAAGAGTCAGAGTTAAGAAATTGAAAGCTTTTTGCAGTTTTTCTCAGCCCCATCTTTCTGCCCCTACTTCTCATACACACCCTTCTTGGGTCACGCGGTACGTTCTCTCTTAGTCATACTCGATAGCAGCATTTTATAATGTAGGGCAAGGAAGTACTGTGCTATTTCACAAGAAGATTGCACCTGCCATTTAAAGTTTGATAGGTGGTTTTTAAAAGATCACTAACAATGTTCTTTTAGCTTGAACTGTCTGCCACAGAGAAAGTTGTATATTTCATTTTTATTTTAGTTTTTTCTTTTGAACCCAGGCTATGTCTAAATTAAATTAAATGTCTGTTTTTTATTTATAGTAGTCTTGGTTGCCTATGTATGACTCATCGTTTCACAATAAATTGTTTTATAGTTAACGTCTATTAACATAATGTTTGGGTTAGTTGGGATTTCTCATGTTAACCCTTCTTTTAGATAAGTGGATGTGTCCTGGTTTTTTTTTCTTCTTTTGCCCATTGGCTGAGTAAATGCATTGAGAAATATAATACTGGACACCAACATCTAAGCTTTTTCCTTACAAATGTGTGTGTAGTAAACTTTCAATTGTAGACACTGTTTTGAGCTTACAGAGAACATTTTTTTTTTTTGAGAAACTACTAAGTTCTGTAGTTGTAGAGATGTAAGAGATGTTACTGGATATGTGAAATAAGCTCATGCTTCTGGGTGTGTGTATAATAAATGTCAAAATCTTGATCAACTCAATGAATCAAAATAAGAATTTCTGACCAAATGAGCATTATATTCTGAAAACAACACAATTTTAAAATCTTTTGGACTATTACAGAGAATTACCAGCTTACGTTTTGAAACAATGCAGATACCACATATCCCAACATAGCTTTTTCTTTTTGGATTTTTTTTCTTTTGGAATTACTAGGAATTCTTTCTAAGGTGCCTCATTTAAGATACCTTGTTAAATTTTATACAGTTTAAAATATTTTTTTCTAGGACCAGGCATGGGACTCATGCCTATAATCCCAGCACTTTGGGAGGCCAAGGCTCTCTTGAGCCCAGGAGTTCCAGACCAGCCTGGGCTACATGGCGAAACCTCATTCCTACTAAAAATGCAAAAATTAGTGAGGCATAGTGGTGCACACCTGTAGTCCCAGCTACTCAGGAGGCTGAGGTGGGAGGATCACCTAGCCCAGGACTTAGGCTGCAGTGAGCCATGATTGGGCCACTGCACTCCAGCCTGGGCAACAGAGTGAGACTCTGAAAAAATAAATAAATAAAATATGTTTTTCTAGTTCCTCGCCTCCCATGAGGTTAATTTGGGCTAGTGTGCAAATGTTCTGTATTACTCCAATGATACTTTTACTGAGCATGGTCTTGCTTGCTCCTAGAAGATTTCAGTTGTACCTTAAAAGGGACAGAATGCAAATATAGCCCAGAGAACATAAATGAGATATGATGCATGCATATTAATAGAAATGATTTGTATTAAAAGTTTAGGCTTCTGGAATGTGAACATGGATTATAGCATAGACAGTTTTAAAGTTCTATCAGACAATTACCATTCAACTTGTAAGACTTTTAAGTGTAAAAACAAAATGGGTTGCCTGAAAAATTTCTTTGTAACTTGGAAAAGGGTGTTTATATTTTCCTTAGGTTGTGTAATCAGAGTATCTTTTTTTTTTTTTTTTTTTTTTTTTTTTTTGAGATGGAGTCTCTGTCATCGCCCAGGCTGGAATACAGGTGGCGCGATCTCGGCTCACTGCAACCTCTGCTTCCTGGGTTCAAGTGATTCTCCAACCTTAGCCTCCTGAGTAGTTGGAATTACAGGCACATACCACCATGCCCAGCTAATTTTTGTATATTTTTAGTAGAGACAGGGTTTCACCATGTTGGCCAGGCTGGTCTTCAACTCTTGACCTCAGATGATCTGCCCGCCCCAGCCTCCCAAAGTGCTGGGATTACAGGCATGAGCCATTGCGCCCAGCCTAGAGTATCTTTATTGAGGGACACCCCTTGGGTTTTGGGGTTTGAGTTGTGTAATTGGATCAGCCTTAGGGGACTGAAGCTGAGAGAAATTGTCTCAGAAAGAATGTTTGGGGACTAAGCATTGTCATAGCAACTGACGTACTATAGTCAACAGTGTAAGAAGCTCATTTTCTATTGCTGCTGACTTTGAAAAAGAAGAAAGTTTACTATACAATTCCTACACTGATGTGACGAGAAATATTTTTGGATCGTAAGACTTGTGTTTACATTATTTTAAAAGAAATGTTTTTGTCCTTATCTGTATGCTGCCACCCATAGGTAGGCAAATTATTCAGTGTATATGTACTGAAACACCAAGTAAGACTCAATTATATTAAGACGTATCCCTGCCCTGCAAGAGTTTACTGGCTTTCTAGAGTTAAAACAGGAAATATTTAAGTACACATGAGGTGAGGAAAAGTGGTACAGAAAAGTGGTTTTCATCTTCCAGTTATTCATGCCCATACTCTTCCTCCTAGATAATAGAAATGAGGATCAACTCTCTAAACAATGATGGCTTAAGTATGAAAATTGTGATTTGAGTATGGACAATACATGTTGTATCTGTTATATTTGCCTCATAGTCAAAAGAAATAATACTAAACAAAAACCTTATGCCAGAAATTCAACTGTCTATTGTGTAACTTTGGATAAAGCAGCCAATTTGTGTACTTCACGTTCCTCAGCTATGTAGTAGAACAATGCTAAAGATTTCTCTACTGTTTAGTAAGATTAAGGCCTGTTCTGAAGAAGAGGTTTCAGATAATAACGGTCACCTTGAGGAAATAACTTAAACCAGAGGTTGGGCATGACAGAACTGGTTTTAATATAAGGCAGATCGTAATTCCCAGAGTTGGTCATCAGTGGAAGGGGTAGCTTTGTTGAGGACCTGATCTTATTAGTCAAAACTTTTGGACAGTTGGGGTGATCATCTGCTAGAAAGAAGTGTCTGCACTGAGAAGGAGGAGGCTAGATACTGTTTTTAGCCTTCTTTGAAGTATGAAAAGTATTCTAGTTACCCATTGCTGTGTACCAAACCACCCTAAAACTTAATGACTTCAAATAATGGCAAATATTTTGTTCACAACTCTTTAATTTGTATAAAATAAATTTAATTTGTATAAAATAAAATCTTGGCTCACTGCAGCCTCAACCTCCAGGGCTCAAGTGATCCTCCCATCTCAGCCTCCCAAGTAGCAGAGACAACAGGCGAGTGCCACCATGCTCAGCTAATTTTTTGTATCTTTTTGGTAGAGATGGGGTTTCGACATGTTGCTCAGGCTGGTTTCGAACTCCTGAGCTCAGGTGATCCACCTGCTTTGACCTCCCAAAGTGCTGGAATTACAGGCATGTGCCACCATGCCAGACCAGGAGTTCCTTTTTAATTGCTGAGTAGTATTCCATTGTATGGATGTATCACAGTTTGTTTATCCATTCAGCAGTTAAAGGACATTTGGGTTGTTTCCAGTTTTGGTAATTATGAATAAAGCTACCATAAATATTTGTGTACAGGTTTTTGAGTGAACATAAGTTTTCATTTCACTTGGGTAAATACCTGAGTGGGATTGCTGATCATATGGAAATTGTTTATTAAACTTTATAAAAAAACAGCCAGGTCAGTGGCTCACACCTGTAATCATAGCACTTTGGGAGGCCAAGTTAGAAGGATCACTTGAGGCCAGAAGTTCAAGACCAGCCTGGGCAACATAGTGAGACCCCATCTCTACAAAATGGATAAACATAGCCAGGCATAGTGGCATATGCCTATAGTCCCAGCTACTTGGGAGGCTGAGACAGAATGGATCACTTGAGCCCAGGAGTTTGAAGCTGCAGTGAGCTCTGATTGCACTACTGCACTCCAGTTTGGGCAACAGAGCAAGACCCTGTCTCTATAAAATAACAATAAAAATTTAAAAAACAAACTGCCAAACTATTTTTCAAAGTGGCTATGCCATTTTGCCCACCAGCAATATATGAGAGATGCAGTTGCTCCACATCCTCACATCACTTGCTTGGTATTGTCAGGTTTGTTTCTTTTTAAGAGACAGGATCTGCTCAGTCTCCTAGGTTGGAGTACAGTGGCATGATCATGGCTCATTGCAGTCTGGATCTCCTGGGCTTCAGTAGTCTTCCCACTTCAGCCTCCCAGGTAGCTAGGACTACACTACATGTGTCTGCTACCACACTTGGCTACTATTTTTATGTTTTGTAGAGGCCCAGTCTCTCTGTGTTGCTCAGTCTGGTCTGAAACTCCTGGCATCAAGCGATCTTCCCACCTTGGCCTCCCAAAGTGCTGGCATTATAGCTGTGAACTACTGCACTTGGTCTAGCTTTAAAAAAAATGTTTAGCCATTCTAATAGGTATATAGTGATGTTTCATTGTAGTTTAACTTGCATTTCCCTAATGACTTGCATTTTCCTAAATGTTGAGCATTTTTCATGTACTTATTTGCCATCCATATATCTTTGGTAAAGTGTTTATTCAAATCCTCTGCCCATTTTTATTGGGTTATTTGTTCTCTTATTGAGTTTTTCAGAGCTCTTTATATATCTTGGCTACAAGTCCACTGTTATATGTGTTTTGCAAATACCTTTTTCCCAGTTAATAACTTCTCTTAAGAGTGTCTTTTGAAGAGCAAACATTTTCAATTTGGGTAAAAGTCCAGTTTCCGGTTTTTCTTTTATGGATTGTGTTTTTGGTTTCACATCTAGGAAATCCTATAAACTGAGATTACAATTTTTTTCTCCTCTGTTTTCTTAAAGAAATTTTATAGTTCTTGGTTTTCTATTTAGGTTCTATGATTCATCTTGAGTTAATTATTGTATATGTTGCAAGGTATTGATTGAAATTATTTTTTTTCTTTTTATGTATAGATGTCCAGTTGTTCTAGTGACTATCCTTTCTCTATTGAATTGCCTTTGCAGCTTTGTCACTCTCTCTCTCCTCTCTCTCTGTGTATATATATATATATAATCTGTATAATGTGATCTATATAGATATATATATAGAGAGATGCCCGTTTATGAACTCTCTATTCCATTGATTTGTGCATCTAGTAAGCAATTGTTTTTGCCTGAATATGGTTGAATATGAAGAAGCAGCCAAGAGAACATAATTAGGAGCCATACTGTCTATGCCTGAGATAAGCTCAAGGACTGACTAACAGTGTGTCCTTGGGCAAGTTATGTAGCCTCTGTGTGCCTCAATTTTCTCAAGCATAAAACAGAGATAGTTCTAGTGCACAACTCTTATAGGGGTTTTTATGGATTGAGTGAATAATTGTAGAGCACTTAGTATGGTGCCTGCTACATATATAGTGCTTCTTTCTTTTTCCTTTTTTTTTTTTTT
>PVKP010049325.1:0-14044 GCA_004027715.1 Plecturocebus donacophilus | reverse complement strand
GTGACCTACAGTATCAAACCTAGGAAGTTTCCTCTTCTGACCCCACTTCTCCTGCTGTGTTTGCTACTGTGACCTTGAGTATCAAACCTAGGAAGTTTCCTCTGCTGACCTTGCTTCTCCTGCATTTGCTACTGTGACCTTCAGTATCAAACCTAGGAAGTTTCCTCTGCTGGCCCTGCGTCTCCTCCTGCATTTGCTACTGTGACCTTCAGTATCAAACCTAGGAATTTTCTTCTGCTGACCCTGCTTCTCCTGCTGCATTTGCTACTATGACCTACAGCATGAGCATCTAACCAGCTGTAGAAGTCAGAGTGAGCAGTGTACTTTTGCCTCAGGTCTTTCTTTTCTTTACGTCCATGAGAACAGTGTTCCACCTCAAATCTCAATCTGTCCCCTTCTCTACATGCTCACTGCCATTGCTTGGTTCTTGTCTTACCAAAGTAGCAGCATTGCATGTGTCTATTCTTGATTGGGCTATTTAAAAAGTATACTGAATTTTTTCATTGCATAACTAATACGTGCTGAGAGAAATGTATTGAACGTTGTAGTGTAGGAAAAAAAATCACCACTAGTTTCACCACTCAGTAGCTCCCACTTATTTTCCCACATACATTTTGTTAAAATATTGCAATCAAACTATACTCATACTTTTCTGTTTTTCTTTTTCTTTTACTATAACCTGTTTTCTCATATAATTAAGAACTCTTTGCAAACTTTTAAATTCATAGTGTTTTCTTAATGTTTCATTAAAAGATTATACCATAGTTTACATAACCATTCCCTTTCTTGTGTGGCATTTTAATGAATACATTGCACATAAAACTCTTTTGATAGATTCAGTTGTTTCCTTAGTATAAACTCTCAGAAATGGGATTACTCCATTAAAGTCTATGAACATTTTGAAATTTACCAATTTCCAATGATGCTCCATAGAATGGCTACATAATAGCTTTCTATAGACCATAGCTCATCCTATCCAAAACAGCTTCCCTTTCCAAAACAGCTATGTGGCTGTTTTCATTCCCAATAAATGCAATCCAAACTCCTGTTCTAAGGCTTGTCCATGCGTATCCATCTGCCCAGCTTTACAGCTATGGTCTCCTCAAGTGTCCCCGCTTCCTCCTATGCTGAACCTGCACCTATCCTGCTCTCTACCTTGATTGACCCTTCTCCTCTTTATTCAGTTAAATTTCTGTTCCAATCCCACACTGTATCCCTAGTGAAATTCACAACATTCTTCCTCAATTTAAAAGTAATTGCTCCTGAACTCAGAGAGGAAGATGGCAGAGAGAAAACAGGGCTGACATACAGCTCCCATTTGGATGGAGAGAAAAGCATGTGGAGACTCACACCATGGACTTTTGCTCCAAAAACCACCTCAAGAATGTACCAGGAAAACCAAAGGAATTCACAGATCCCTTGAAAGAAGTGGCATGCCACTGCAAATTCCATGAGATGAGTGTAAAACTGGTGTTCCCTTGAATGTGACACCACCTGGCTGGAGGCCAACCAACTCAGGACATTACAGTAACTCATGACAACATAACTCTGCTCCAAGGAAGGAGAAAACAACAGCTAATTCCACTGCCTGCAAAATCCTGGATAACCTGAGGTCCTGGTTCTGTCCATGTGACAACTTCACTGCTAGCATAATCAGCATTTGAGAAAGTCAGCACACTACACATACCTACAAACATGGACTCTCACAGCGTCTGTCTACTTCACTCCCTGCCACCTCCACAAGAGCAGGTGCTGTGCATTTGTCTGTTTTCATGCAGCTGATAAAGACATACCTAAGATGGGGTAATTTTATAAAGAAAAAGAGGTTTAATGGACTCACACTTCCACATGGCTGAGGAGGCCTCATAATCATGGCAGAAGGCAAAGGAGGAGCAAAGGCATGTCTCACATGGCAGCAGACAAGAGAATGTGTGTAGGGAAACTGCCCTTTATAATAAACTATCAGATTTCATGAGACTTATTCAATGTCATGAGAACAGCATGGGAAAAACCTACCCCCAGGATTCAATTATCTCCTACCAGGTCCCTTCCATGACATGTGGAGATTATGGGAGCTACAATTCAAGATGAGATTTGGGTGGGGCCACAGTCAAACCATATCATGCTGGTATCCAAGGCTGGGAGACTGGAAGATTGCAGACATTTCCCAGACCAGCCCAGAGCCTGGTAGCTCCACAGAGTGGCTAGACCCAGAAGAGAAATAATAATCAATGCAATCTGGCTCTCTGGAAGCCCCATCCTTAAGGGAAGTGGGAACACAACACATCAAGGGATCAACTCATGGGACAAAAGAATCTGAAGAGCAGCATTGAGTTCTAAATTTTTCTACTGAAATAGTCTACCCAAAGGGGCAGAAACCAGAAAAAAACATTCTGGTAATATGACAAAACAGGCTCTGTAAAACCACCAAAAAACCACACAACTCTCCAGCAATCAATGCAAATCAGGAAGAAATATCTGGATTGCCAAATAAAAAATTCAGAAGGTTTATTATTAAGCTGCTCAAAAAGATAGCAGACAAAGTTGAAAACCAACTTTAAAAAAAATTGAAAAAAAAAATACAGGATAGGAATGAAAAATTCTCCAGAGAAAAATATATCATAAAGAAAAAACAATCGCAACTTCTGGAAATAAAAGACACATTTAGAGAAATATAAAATGCACTGGAAATTGTCAACAATAAACTACAACAGGCAGAAAAAACAATGTCAGAGTTAAAAGACAAGGCTTTTGAATTAACCCAATCAGACAAAAACAAAGAAAAAAAAAAGTCCTATCTATTTATTGGTGTTTTTGGTGCATTTGCTTCATGGTTCTTGGTTGTGAAGTCTTTGCCTAAGACAATGGCTAGAAGAGTTTCTCTGATATTATCTTCTAGGACTTTTATGGTTTCAGGTCTTAGATTTAACTCTTTGATCCATCTTGAGCTGACCTTTGTATAAGGTGAGAGATGAAAATCCAGCTTCATTTTTCTACTTGTGGCTTGCCAATTTTTCCAGCACCATTTGTTGAAGAGTGTGTCCTTTCTCCACTTTATGTGCTTTGTTTGCTTTGTTGCAAATCAGTAGACTGTAAGTATTTGGCTTTATTTCTGTGTTATCTATTCTGTTTCATTGGTTGATATGCCTTTTTAATACCAGTACCATGCTGTTTTGGTGACTATGGTCTTATAATATAGTTTGAGGTTAAGTAATATGATACCTTCAAATTTTTTCTTTTTACTTAGTCCTGCTTTGGCTATGTGGGCTCTTTTTTTGGTTTCATATGAATTTTAGAATTGTTTTTTCTAGTTCTGTAAAAAATTATGGTGGTATTTTGATTGGAATTGCACTGAATTTATAAATTACTATTGGCAGTAAGGCCATTTTCACAATATTGATTCCACCCATCCATGAGCATGGGATGTGTTTTCATTTGCTTGTGTTGTCTATGATTTCTTTCAGCAGTCTTTTGTAGTTTTCCTTGTAGAGGTCTTTTCTCTCCTTGGTTAGGTACATTCCTAAGTATTTTATTTGTTTGCAGCTATCGTGAAAGGGGTTGAGTTCTTGATTTGATTCTCAGCTTTGTTGCTGTTGGTGTATAGCAGAGATACTGATTTGTGTACATTAATTTTGCATCTTGAAACTTTGCTGAATTCATTTACCAGTTAGAGGAGCTTTTTAGATGAGTCTTTAGGATTTTCTTGGTATACAATCATATCATCAGGAAATAGCAACAGTTTGACTTCCTCTTTATCAATTTGAATGCCCTTGATTTCTTTCTGTTGTCTGATTGCTCTGGCTAGGACTTGCGGTACTATGCTGAATAGCATTGGTGAAAGTGAACAGTCTTGTTTTGTTCCAGTTTTCAGGGGGAAGCTTTCAACTTTTCCCCATTCAGTATAATGTTGGCTGAGGGTCTGTCACAGATGGCTTGTAGTCCCTTAAGGTATGTCTGTTCTCTGCCGATTTTGCTGAGGGTTTTAATCATAGAGGGATGCTGGATTTTGTCAAATATTTTTTTCTGCACCTATTGAGATGATCGTGTGATTTTTGTTTTTAATTCTGTTTATGTGGTTTCTCACATTTATTGACCTATGTATGTTAAACCATCCCTGTGTCCCAGGTATGAAACCCATCTGATCATGGTGGATTATCTTTTTGATATGTTTTTGGAATCATTTCCCTAGTAGTTTGTTGAGGATTTTCACGTCTATATTCATCAGGGATATAGGTCTGTAGTTTTCTTTTTGTTTACATCCTCTTCTAGTTTTGGTATTAGGGTGATAGTGACTTCATAGAATGACTTAAGGGAGGATTCCCTCTTCTCTATCTTTTGGAATAGTGTCAGTATGATTGGTACCAATCCTTCTTTGAATGTCTGAGAGAATTCAGCTGTAAATCCATCTGTTTCTGAACTTTTTTGGCAGTTTTTAAATTATCGTTTCAATCTCACTGCTTTTATTGGCCTGTTCAGAGATTCTCTTTCTTAAGCTTCTGCACAGCAAAATAAATAATCAGCAGAGTTAACAGACAACCCAGAGAATAAGAGACAATCTTCACAATCTTCACAATTCAACAAAGAACTAATAAGCAGAATCTACAAATAACTTGAACAAATCAGCAAGAAGAAAAACAAACAATCCCATCAAAAAGTGAGCTAAGGACATGAACAGACAATTCTCAAAAGAAGATATACAAATGGCCAACAAACATAGAAAAATGTTCAAAAGTCACTAATTTCATGGAAATGCAAATCAAAAACACAATATGATACCACCTCACTCCTAAAAGAGTGGCCATAATCAAAAAATTAAAAAACAATAGATGTTGGCATGGATGTGGTAAAAAGGGAACACCAACACTGGTGGTGGAAATGTAAACTAGTATAACCACTATAAAAAACAGTGTGAAGATTTCTTAAAGAACTAAAAGTAGATCTACCATTTGATCCAGCAATCCCACTACTAGGTATTCACCCAAAGGAAAATCAGTCATTATACAGAAAGATACTTGCACAGCATGTTTATAGCAGCACAATGTGAAAATTGCAAAAATATGGAACCAGCCCATATGCCCATAAATCAAGGGTGGATAAAGAAAATGTGGTGTTTACATACTATGAAATACTACTTGGCCATAAACAAGAATGAAATAATGGCATTTGCTGCAACCTGGATGAAACTGGAGACTATTATTCTAAGAGAAGTAATTCAGGAATGAAAAATCAAGCATCATATGTTCCCATTAAAATGTGGGAGCTAAGCTATGAGAATGCAAAAGGATAAGAATGATACATTGGACTTTGGAAATTCAGGGGAAGTGGTGGGGATGGTGAGGAATAAAAGACTATACATTGGACACTGTGTACATTGCTCAGGTGATGAGTGCACCAAAGTCTCATAAATCATAACTAAAGAACTTATTCATCTAACCAAACACGACTTGTTTCCCAAAATCCTATTGAAATAAAAAAAATTTTTTAATTTAAAAAAGAAAATAGAATTTAAAAAATGAACAAAACCTCCAAGAAATTTTGGATTATGTTAAACAGGTAAACCTAAGAATAACTGGTATTCCTGAGAAAGAAGAGAAATCTAAAAGTTTGGAAAACATATTTGAGGGAATAATTGAGGAAACCTTCTCTGGCCTCACTATAGCTCTAGACATCCAATTACAAGAAGTTCAAAGAACGGCTGAAACATTCATTGTAAAAAGATAATCACCTAGGCACACAGTCATTAGCTTATCTAAAGTCAAGACAAAGGAAAGAATCTTAAGAGCTGTGAGGCAAAAGCATCAGGTAACCCATAAGGGAAAACCTATCAGATTAATAGCAGATTTATTAGCAGAAAACCTGAAAGCCAGAAGAGACTGGAGTCCTATTTTTAGCCTCCTCAAACAAAATAATTACTAGCCAAGAATTTTATATCTAGCAAAACTAAGCTTTATAAATGAAAGAGTGATAAAGTCTTTTTCATATAAAAAAATGCTGAATTTGCCACTAACAAGCCAGCATTATAAGAAATGCTAAAAGGAATGTTAAATCTTGAAACAAAACCTTGAAATACACCAAAATAGAACCTCCTTAAAGCATAAATCTCACAGGGCCTTTAAAACACTAACACATTGGAAAAAAATAAGGTATTTAGGTAACAACTAGCATGATGAATAAAATAGTACCTCATATCTCAAGACTAACAGTGAATGTAAATGGCCTAAATGCTCCACTTAAAGATACAGAATGGTAGAATGGATAAAAATCCACTAACAAAGTATCTGCTGTCTTTAAGAGACTCATCTAATGCATAAGCACTCACATAAACTCCTAGGGAAAGGAGTATAAAATAACATTCCATGCAAATGGAAACCAAAAACCAGCAGGAGGAACTATTCTTATGTCAGACAAAACAGACTTTAAGGCAACACAGTTAAAAAAGACAAAGAGGGGAATTATATAATGATAAAAGGATCAGTTCAACAGGAAAATATCACAATCCAAAAAATATACACATCTAACACTGGAACTCCCAAATTCCTAAACAATTATTACTAGACTTAAGAAATGAGATAGATGGCAACACAATCATAGTAGGAGACTTCAATTCTTCATTGAATGCACCAGACAGGTCATCAAGACAGATAGTTAACAAAGAAACAATGGACTTAAACTATATCCTACAACAAATGGATTTAACAGATATTTACAGAACATTCTACAGAACAACTGCAGAATATACATTCTATTTATCAGCACGTGGAACATTCTCCAAGATAGACCATATGACAGGCCCCCAAACAAGTCTCAATACATTTAAGAAAATTAAAATTTATATCAAGTACCCTCTCAGACCACAGGAATAAAACTAAAAATTAACTCCAAAAGGAATCCTCAAAACCATACCAAAACAAGGAAATTAAATAATCTGCTTATGAATTATTTTTGGGATAACAATGAAATTCAGATTGAAATTTAAAAATTATTTGAACTGAGTAATAGTGACACTACTTATGAAAACCACTGGGACACAGCAAAAGTGGTCCTAAAAGTAAAATTTCATAGCATGAAATGCCTACATCACAAAGTCTAAAAAACCACAAATAGACAATCTAACATCACATCTCAAAGAACCAGAGAAACAAACAAAAATCCAAACCCAAACCCAGCAGAAGAAAAGAAATGACAAAGATCAGAGCAGAACTACATGAAACAAAAATAAGACAATACAAAGATAAATAAAACAAAAAGCTGGTTATTTGAAAAGATGAACAAAATTGATAGACAATTCAGAAAGTTAACCAAGAAAAGAAGATAAAAAATTCAAATAAGCTCAATTGGAAACAAAATGAGAGATACTATAACTGATAGCACAGAAATGCAAAAGATTATTTAAAGCTACTATAGATACCTTTATGCACACAAACTAGAAAATCTGGAGAAGTTGGATAAATTCCTGGAAATTTATAACCCTCCTAGATTAAATCAAGAAGAAATACAAACCCTTAATAGACCAATAACAAATAACAATATTGAAACACTAATTAAAAATTTCCCAACCAAAAAAAGTCCAGGACCAGATGGATTTACAGCTGAATTCTATCAGACATTCAAAGAAGAATTGGTACCAATCTCACTGAAACTATTCCAAAAGATAGAGAAAGAGGGAATCCTCCCTTAAATCATTCTATGAAATCAATATCACCCTAATACCAAAACCAGAGAAGGACAAAAAAAAAAAAAGAAAAGAAAGAAAGCTACAGAGAAATATCCCTGATGAACAGAGATGCAAAAATCCTCAACAAACAACCAACAAAGTGAATCCAACAGCATATGGAAAAGATAATCCACCATGATTAAGTGGGTTTCATTCCAGGGATGCAATGATGGTTTAACATACATAAGTCAATAAATGTGAGAAACCACATAAACAGAATTAAAAACAAAAATTACATGGCCATCTCAATATATTGCAGAAAAAGCATTTGACAAAATTCAACATCCCTTTATGATTAAAACCCTTGGCAAAATCAGCATAGAAGGGACATACCTTAAGGGACTAAAAGCCATCTATGACAATCCCACAGCCAACATTATTCTGAATGTTGGAAAAGTTGAAACCATTCCCCCTGAGAAATGGAACAAGACAAGGACGTCTACCTTCACCAATGCTGTTCAACATAGTACTTGAGGTCCTAGCCAGAGCAATAAGACAAAAGAAAAAAATATCAAGGGCATTCAAATCAGTAAAGAGGAAGTCAAACTGTTGCTGTTTCCTGATGGTATGATTGTATACCAAGAAAACCCTAAAGACTCATCCAAAAAGCTCCTATAACTGGTAAAAATTGATGTATACAAATCAGTAACTCTTCTATACATCAACAGCAACAAAGCTGAGATTCAAATCAAGAACTCAACCCCTTTGACAATAGTTGCAAATAAAATAAAACATAATAAAATAAAATACTAAGGAATAAAATATATCTAACCAAGAACATGAAAGACTTCTATAAGAAAAACTACAAAACATTGCTGAAAGAAATCATAGATGACACAAACAAATGGAAACACATCTTATAGTCATAGATGGATAGAATTAACATTGTGAAAATGACCATATTGCCAAAAGTAATTTACAAATTCAGTGCAATCCCATCAAAATATTACCATCATTCTTTACAGAACTAGAAAAAACAATCCTAAAATTCACATGGAACCAAAAAAGCCCACATAGCCAAAGCAAGACTAATCAAAAAGAACAAATCTGGAGGCATCATGTTACCTGACTTCAAACGATATTATAAGGCCACAGTCACCAAAACAGCATGGCACTGGTATAAAAATAGGCACATAGACCAATGGAACAGAATAGAGAACCCTTAAATAAAGCTAAATACTTGCCGTCTGCTGAACTTCAACAAAGCAAACAATAACACAAAGTGGGGGAAAGGACACCCTCTGCAGCAAATGGTGCTGGAAATACTGGCAGCATGTCTCACCTTATAAAAAAATCAACTCAAGATGGATGAAAGACTTAAATCTAAAACCTGAAACCATAAAAATTCTAGAAGATAACATCAGAAAAACTCTTCTAGCCATTGGCTTAGGCAAAGACTTCATGACCAAGATCCTGAAGCAAATGCAACAATAGCAAAGATAAATGACAGGACATAATTAAACTAAATATCTTCTCCACAGCACAAGAAATAATTAGCAGAGTAAACAGATAACCCATAGAGTGTGAGAAAATATTTGCAAACCATGTATCCAACCTAAGATGTTCAGAATCTACAAGGAACTCAAACAAATCAGCAAGAAAAAAATAAAGAACATTATCAAAATGTGGGCTAAGGACAGGAATAGACAATTCTCAAAAGAGATACAAATGGCAAAAAAGCATATGGAAAAATGCTCAACATCACTAATTATCAGGAAAATGCAAATCAAAACCACAATGAAATACCACCTTGCTTTTGTAAGAATAACCATAATTTAAAAAAAAAATGTTGGCATAGATGTGGTGAAAAGGAAACTTTTTTTTTTTTTTTTCAGAAAATCCATTTATTAGATGGAGAGAGGGAGACAGAGAGAGAGACAGCTTCCGCGCTGTCATGGGAGGAGACCCAGAGAAGGAATCCGGGAACACTTTTACACTGCTGGTGGGAATGTAAACTAGTACAACCACTATGGAAAACAGTATGGAGATTTCTTAAAGAACTACAAGTAGAATTACCATATGATTGAGCACTCCCACTACTGGGTATCTACTCAGAAGAAAAGAAATCACTCTATGAAAAAGACTTTATAGCAGCACAATTTCCCATGGCAAAAATAATATAGTACCAGCCTAAATTCCCAACAACCAATCAACCAATGATTGGATAAAGAAAATGTGAAATATATGTGTGTGTGTGTGTGTGTGTGTGTGTGTGTGTGTATACATATGTGTGTATACATATGTATATGTAGTTTTGGGGGAACAGGTGGTGTTTGGTTGGTATACATATTGGTTGGTATATATAAACACACACACACACATATATATATATATGCACACATACATATATATGTGTGTATATATATACACATACACACACACACAAACACACACACACCCCAAGGAATACTATTCAGCCATCAAAAGAAATAATGGCATTTGCAGCAACCTGGATAGAATCGGATAGTGTTATTCTAAGTGAAGTAATTCAGGAATGGAAGACCAAACATTGTTATGTTCCCACTCATAAGTGGGAGCAAACCTATGAGGATGCAAAGGCATAAGAATGCTATAATGGCACTGGGGACTCAGGGAAAGGCTTGGGAGGGGCTGAGGAATAAAAGACTACACATTGGGTACAGTGTATACTGCTCAGATCATGGGTGCACCCAAATTTCAGAAATCACCACTAAAGAACTTTTCCATGCAACACAACACCACCTGTTCTCCAAAAACTATTGAAATAAAAAAATATGAAAGTAATTGCCCTCATTCCTGCTTTCTATTATGATGACACTTAACTTGTAGCAATCACCACCATTTGCAGTGATTGCTAGGGTATATTTTATATAGAATATACTCTATACTTTAGAGTATAGATTATTATGGATAAATTATACACCACCTGGAGTATAGTTTATTATGGATAAATTTAATGAGATTCTTAAAGGCAGGGTCATGTATTGCCAATATTTGTGTCAGGCAAATATGAAATACCACATAAGTGATGGAAGGTCAAGAACATCAGATCCTAAACGAGCAAATTACCCTTCTGCATTTAGCTTTGTCTCTGTGGATTGAGTAGATAAAACAATATTTCCCTGTTGTTATTCCATAGGATGTTTCTTAAATGGAGAATATTAATGTAAAAACATGCTTGGAAATTCTAAGCAAAAAAGCAAACAAACAAATGCACAATACAAGAGTATTATTCTAATTCTCCAATTCTGCCATATTTATCCATTTTGAACCTTACTTAATCCTGGTAGAAAAACATCATGGTAGCACCTAATTAACATTTATTCTTAATATATGGCAAGAAAGACATGAGATCTCAACTGCCCCTACTGAAAAGCCAGAGTAATGAACATTTTCATCCTTATTTTTCAGAGACTTGGTAAAACAATGGCGAACTGACTGAAGAGTATTAGCCATACCATACCCTTATGACCTGGGCCTAATGACAAAAGATTTGTATGCAGTGTAATTAACTTATGTCAGTAATTATTACACTGGAAATGTGAGTGTGTGTGTGCATGCACGTGTGCATGTGCGTGTGTGTGCATGCACGTGTGCATGTGCGTGTGTGTATGTGTTTTTCACGTAATTGTGATGAGAACTAATACCGGAAAAAACTTGAACCTTCTTAAGAGTATGAATTAGCTGAACAAAGAAGCTAATATATTGACCATTTATTAAATGCCACCATTAAACCACATATATTTCTAAAACTCTGAGGCCTTTCTTCTTTCTAAATACAAATTTTTGGCCGTTTAGTATTCATTTCTGTTAATTTCTAAGTTTCAGTTTTTCTGGACTGAATATTATTTACCAATTTCAGGCCCTAAAAGCTCTGAGGGAGAATCTTAATACCTGTGAATTTATTTTATTTAAGTAAACTTCCAAATTACTACTAAATAGAAAGCATGTCAATGACATTAAACCTTCATTAATCTATCTTTAATATTCTTTATCGCATACATTATTTATTCTGATAGAATAAGTCAAAAAGTGATTTTAGCTCAAAGTAAAGCTAAACAAATCAGATAAATTATAAAATTATACTGAAATTTCAAGTGTCTAAGAGATGAAAATTCATCAAACAATTTAAATGTAATTTGAATTTATCAGCACCACTCAAAAGGAGGCTTCATGACATTGTCTGGGCAAGGATTTTTTGGATTAGACCTCGAAAATACAGACAGCAAAAGCAAAAGTAGACACATGAGATTACACTGAACTGAAAAGCTTCTGCACAGCCAAGGAAACACTCAACAAAGTGAAGAAACAACCTACAGAATGAGAGAAAATATGTACAAATGATGCATCTGACAAGGGGTTAATATCCAGAATATAAAGGAACTCAATGCAATAGCAAGAAAATAAATAATCCAATAAAGAAATGAGCAAAAGACCTGAATAGACATTTCTGAAAAGAAGACATAAAAATGGTCATCAAATATATGAAAAAATGCCCAACATGTCTAATAATTAGGGAAATGCAAATCAAAACCACAATGAGATGTCACCTCGCCCCAAGTAAAATGGAGTGGCAAGTTAACAGAAGAGTAAAGTCATCTTGGACTGGTAAAGTGGGGTCGAATTAGCTTTAAAGCTTTAACTCTAAAATAAACATATTCATCCTAAGAAAGCAGGAAATTATAAAGACAGGTTATTATCAAAACAATGAGAAAAAGGACCTATATAACAAATACATGTTTTGCACTCCCTTATTTACAATTGCTTTTAATTAAATAATTAACTAGGAGGCTGGAGAACAGGTATTCAGCAAACCTATACAATTCTATGCAATTTATGGATTTGAGAACTTAACCACCTTTATCCAGGAAATGTGCTTCACCCAATTCTTCTAAGGATGAGTCACACTTAAAAATGTTAAAAATCAATGTTCTAGAGAAAATTGCTTAGTTGAACAGAACATTTCATTATTTGGTGGGTTTAAATTTTTATTATTTTCTTTTCTTACCAAATAATAAAATCTGTGTTTAATTTGTCATGCTCTATTGTAATCACTGTTTTGCTTCAACTCTGGGGAATGTCATTTCCAGACTTTTCTTTGGAGTTTCTACAGTTTTTTTTAAGATGAGCAAAAATAAAATGCTGATTAAAATAAGTCTAACAATGCAGAGTTACATGAAGAAAAAGTTAGTATCCTGTATGTATCCTCTTCACTCATCCCCCACAACTGGGAGTGTATTTGTTTGTACAGTTTAATCCTATCATCTAGAATTATGTCTACAATATGTGTGTGTGTGTGTGTGTGTGTGTGTGTGTGTGTGTGTGTGAAAGACAGAGAGAGACAGAGAAAGATGTATTTCTTTTTCTAAAATAAAACTGGTATTCTAAACAAAATCACATTTTACCTAGACATTGTGTTTTTTGTTTTTAAACAGTGCATTATGGGCATCTTTCTAAGACAGTAAACACAAATTTAATGTGTTCTTTCAAATATCCATAAAATATAACATTCTCTTATAGAAATATACTATAATTTCTTCAGCCATTTTCTAAGTGATGAGCATTCATGCTGTTTATAGTTTAGGGGCTATTTTGTTATAAACATCTTTTTTTTTGAGATGGAGTTTCACTCTTATTGCTCAGGCTGGAGTGCAATGGTGCAATCTTGGTTCACTGTAACCTCTGCCTCCCAGGTTCAAGCCATTTTCCTGCCTCAATCTCCCGAGTAGCTGGGATTACAGGTGCCTGCCACCATGCTTGTCTAATTTTTGTATTTTTAGTAGAGATGATGTGGTTTCACATTGTGGCCAAGCTGGTCTTGAACTCCTAACCTTAGGTGATCTGCCCGCCTCAGCCTCAGTGCTTGGATGATAGGCATGAGCCACTGCGACCAGCCATAAACATCTTTATACATATGCTAGTACTTTTATTTTTATAAGATTAAAAATACAGTAGGTTTGGGGTGTTTAAAAATAAGCAGAGACTGAATTTTAATAAACATAGCAATATAACTCTTTTCAAACAGACACTTTGCTCTGTTCATCTTCGTGTTTGTTTTTGCTCAGCCTTCCCTGCCCTGCCTACCTCCATGACTCTCAAATCCTATCTCACACCAAGCCCTTTCCAGCACATTCTGCCAATAGCCTCACTGGATGTGCAAATTCTGAAGGAGCAGGTTTGTAACTTCTCATCTTTGTATTCACAGCACAGTACTTGGTATGGTAGGACTTGAATAGTGTTTGCAGAAGGAACGAAGGGAGGGAGGAAGGGAGACGGAAGGGAGGGAGGGAAGGAAGGGAGGGAGGAAAGGAAGGGAAGGAAGGAGGAAAAAAGAAGGGAGGGAGAGAGGAA
>PVKP010049324.1:0-14074 GCA_004027715.1 Plecturocebus donacophilus | reverse complement strand
CGACTCTGTCACCAAGTTTCAGACACTTTGCAATGAAGATGCTGTCAACAATTTCCCAGTGCCCTCGTGATAGAGCCCAGCTCCAACTTATTTTAATATAAAACCCAGTTTGGCATTTTGCAACTTCTAGCTCACCTTTCTAAACAGACAGAAGACGAACAGTACCGCGCCTTCTGATAAGGTATGTGAGGCCACTCTGTCCTCAGAACCGGGAGGGACCGTCACTGAGGTTCAGGAGGCCTGGACACCCACCGGACAGGGCGCGTCTGCTCAAGAGCTGCTGGTCGGGTCCCTGGAGCACAGCCGTGCTCTGAACCCGTCCTCAGATCTCTGCTGCCTGGTCACTCGGCAGCCGCACGCGGGGTGTGTGATAAGCTTGGCAGGTGGACAGTGACCTACAGTGCTGGAGGGACCCGAACCTTGGGGATCCCAGAGGTGGTCGGGCCACACATCCTTGCTGAAAACTCTTCTCCCTTGAGGGTTCTCACATTCTGGAATCCCACTGGTTCCCCGACTGGCCTGGGAGGTGGGGTCTCCCCGCCACCCCCTCCGCTGGTGTGCAGCCTTCCCACAGCCCGTCTTCATTCCCTCCGTCCTGGAAGGATCCCCAAGTCCCTGCTGGTCTCAGCGTGTCCCCTGCCTCAGCCACCAGGAGCTGGAGTGGCCTCTCCCGCTGCTGGACCCGTCTGGATGGTCCCCGAACCTTGTCAGGTGTATCCGGAAGGCTTTGCCGAGGATCCGCTGGACAGGCTGGGAGGACGGCCCTGGGCCAGGGGCTTCCTCTGGGTCTTTGGAGCCACTGGCTCCCCTCTGAGGTTGACACTGTCATGGGGTTCAGTGGCAAGGCTGCCAGAGGCAGGCTGAGGACCTGTGGGGTCAGAATCCTCCTACAGTTGTGTGACTGGACACACAACTTCCAGTTGCTTCAGTCAGGCAGGTCTGGGTAACTGAGGGCACCACATAGCCAGGGGAGACGAGGGAGCCAGTGCTTGGCTGCCATCACCAGGGGCATCTGGGAGAGTTCTGCATGCTCCTCAGAGCCCTGGGGAGTTGGGCCCTTGGTGCACAGCAGCCACTGCTCAGCACAGCCTCCCCCTGCCCCGGAAACCCACCTGCCCTCACTCCCCCTGCCCCGGAAACCCACCTGCCCTCATTCCTACTTCCTGCACCACCTCCCTAGAAGCTGTCTACACCCCCGTCCCTGCTGCAAGTGTGCATTGGGGGTTCAACTGAAACAGACCCCAGCAGCAGCAGCAACAGGGTCTCAGAGCCGTGTGGGGAGGCCCTGCTCAGGCCAAATCTAGCCCAGCACTGGGTGAAATACAAGGGCCTCTCTACTCAGGATGTTCTGAGGACACAGATGGGGCCCAGTGGTGACACTGACCAAGTGGTTTACTCTCAGTTAACGCAGCTCCCTGTGATCCGGTGCCCCCGGACGACACAGGCCTGTGCAAGCATGCACAACTATACCCCTGCTGTGGCGCCTGCCCCCCAGGGCCGTCCGCCATTACCCTCCATCTGTCCCCTTCCTTGAAACCCACAGGGGTCCCCGGCTCTGGGGGCCGCCGCTCCTCCACTGTCCTCCTTTTCCTCCTGCCTAGTCTCTTGCCTTTCTCCGAGGGGACAGGACGCCAGACCTGGTGCCCGCAGGCCTGGCGCTGAGTGAGGAGTCACAGTCTCTGCAGTTGCTGCTGCCCCTGAAAAGCTCAGTCCCCTTCCTGTGCTGGACACACCACAGCTATCAGGGAATAACACCATGATTCTCCTCCTCATCTGAGAGGCACCTACTGAAAATTCGTTTGATGTGCAGATTCCTTGGAAAACAGAGAAAATCTAGCTAGTTAGTGCTTTCTGGTGAAAGTCAAAGGAAAATGTGAAACCCTGTCCGGAAGCAGATGGTGTGTTACTTGATGGTGGCGATGTCTGTATGTGAGTGAGTGCCTGGAAATTCTGTCACCCGGGTCCAGCAAGACGTTGCTTAATGATAAAACGTGTGTGGCTGTGGGGAAGACGGCATTTGTGAATGAGCAGGTGCTTTAACCGATGCATCCAAGCATATTTTGGGCCAGGAACTCTTCTGGTGGGGACCAGCAAGGCACAAGGCAGAGGGCAGCTCCCTTCAAAGAGCACATCTTCCAGTGGGCTGCTGGTGAGCGTGCGAACATAAATAAATGCTGGGGAGGGGGAGGAAGAAAACGCAGAGGGAAGCGAAGGTGAACATGAGCTGGCTGTGCTGATGGATTGTTTGAAATTGTGAAGAAAAACACATTTTGTCATGGGAGCAACCTTTTCAACCTGGCTTGGTCTTCACAGACTGGCGGTGCTTCCTGGGTCGCCTGGACTCTGGGAATGTTGGGAATGAATGGCGGTGGAGGCTTCCTGGGTGTCCTGGACTCTGGGAACACTGGGAATGAATGGCGGTGGAGGCTCCCTGGGTCTCCTGGGCACTGGGAGGGAATGGCAGATGGAGTCTCCCTATCTTAGCCGAATTATGTACCCTCAGAAAGACATGTCCAAGACCTAACCCCCAGGATCTGTGAATGTGACCTTCTGTGGAAGTTCTGTAGGGTCTATCAGATGGAATTAGTGAAGATGAGGTCATGCTGGATCGGGGCGGCCCTAGTCCAGAGCTAGTGGACTTAGAATCACTCCTAAAGAGATGGCGATTTGGAAACACGGAGGCACAGATAGAGGGAGGATGGCCACAGGAAGCCGGCATGAAGACTGGAGACACAGCGGGGACGATAAGGAGGTGGTGAGTGCCAGGAGCCGCCGAGATCTGGAGGCAGCAGGGAAGCTGCTCCCTGGAGTTTCTGGTTGTGGTGCAGCCCTACGGATGCCTTAATTTACGACTTCTGGCCTCCAGAACTGGGAGAAAGTAAATGTCTGTTGTAGAGCTTGGGCAGTGCCTGGGGAAGATCCATTGTCTGCAGGCTGGTGAGCCTGGGGTGGAGGGTCCGTTGTCTGCGGGCATGTGAGCCTGGGGCGGGGGGTCCGTTGTCTGCGGGCATGTGAGCCTGGGGTGGAGGGTCCGGTGGCTGCGGGCAGGTGAGCCTGGGGTGGAGGGTCCGGTGGCTGTGGGCAGGTGAGCCTGGGGTGGCACATATGGTTGGTGGTCTCTTCTTTCTTCCTGACTGAAGCTCGAGTTTGTCGAGGCATCAAAATGCTCATTAAAATACCCCCTTTTGCAGACACTGGCACAGCTGGAGCGGGCCCAGCCCGGAGCCGGCCTGAGACAGACCCGCGGGCTCGTCCTTCCCTCCCGCCTCCGTTACCCGGGTCTGGAAGCTCGGCCTGATGCCTCCACCACCTCCCAGCCAACAGTGATGGCGCATGCTGCGCATTAGGATTTGTGCTCTCCATTGCACTGGTGGAGAAACTGAGGCTGGAGGGCTCGCACGGGGTGGGTGGTAGCGCCCTGCCCTCCGTCCGCCTGCTGCGCCGGCTTCCTCCTGCCCACGCGGATTTGCCAGGCCCGTCTGGGAGAGGCGACGGCACCCTTCGCTTGATTTCCAAGACAGTTTTGGAGACCCGGCCGCTGAAGGTGCGCCCTTCTGTGGCTGCAGAGTGTCACAAGCCACGCGTCTCCCGAGACACCTCCGGCGAGCAGAAATCCATGCTGGGTGGTTGCTGTGAACGTCCACCTCTCGCTCAGAAGCACTTTGTCTGGACGTCTTTCCCGTCAAAGCAACTTGTCCCGGACACTGTGGGCTGTGAGTCATTTTGGAACCATACAGGGCAGCTGCAGGCCACGAGGCCCCTGCGTCTCAGGTCCTGCCTGTGCTGTGTCTGGAAAGTTGGTGCGTCTCCAAAGGCCCAGCCCATGTGTCAGAGAAGGCCGAGCAGAGCCTCGACGAGGGTGTCACAGCCAGAGAACACCGAAGACTGTGCTGACTGCCCGACGCGTGAGCATCCAGAGCAAGGTCAACTCATCCAAAGCATCAGGCTTAGGTCAGCAAGCAACACACTCCTTGGCCGGTGGACAAATTGCCCTTCAAAGGAAAACAGCGAATACCTGTCTTTTCCACGTCTCTCCAGCTCTGCTCAGTGTCTCTGCGGGCAGGAGGCTGAGCTCAGACTTCCCTTTGGTCTCACACAGCGGTTTGCACAAAGCGTTCTGCCTCCAGCACCAGCTTTGAAGTTTTGCTGTTATTTTAAGGCAGAAAATGTGGGTGGGGGGAGGCAAGTCAGGATTAACAACAATCAGCTCTACCTGCAGGGCAGAGAAGCCCAGAACTGGGGATCGGGGACAACCCCAGCGTCAGGCCTGCCGTTCCCGATGGCTGCCTTGCCTGATGGCAGCTGGGGGTGCAGAGACATCTTGTGGAGTCGGGGCAGCTCCAGGGTGTCTGATTCCTCAGTGGGGACAGGTGCTGGGGAGGCTCCTGTGGTTTCTGGGTTTCCTGAGACAAGGTTGCAAAAAGGATTTGTGTCATGGTGGCGCTGCCACCTGTGTGGGTCAATGGTGCGGTCATCGCAGGGTGGCTGTGGAGTGTGGGGTTCCCATCTGGGAGATGGGGGGGTCCGTGCTGTGCAGGGCAGCCGTGAGGCCTGCCGGGCTCGGGGGGTCAGGACTCCTGTTGCTCAGGAACTGCTGGGGATGTGTGGACTGTGTGTGTCTCCTGCACACTGAGCTCCAACCAGCGCCCCTGAAAGAATGAACGGGGGACTGAAAGACGGGGCGACGGACCCGCGCTCCTGTCACTACCCCTCCTCTTGCCCTCAAGGGCGCCCTCGGCCTAGCGCACACCCGGTCACAGGTCACAGCCCCAGCGCACACCCGGTCACAGGTCACAGCCCCAGCGCACACCCGGTCACAGGTCACAGCCCCAGCGCACACCCGGTCACAGGTCACAGCCCCAGCGCACACCCGGTCACAGGTCACAGCCCCAGCGCACACCCGGTCACAGGTCACAGCCCCAGCGCCCCTCGGTGTGTTTCCACTCACGTGGCGTAACTAAGTTAGGGTGGATTTGAAGGTGAATCTCACATTAGAAGGCCAAGTGAGACCCTGATGCCAATGACATTCTTCATTAAGGCCTGTTATTTTTGACAGAATTTCAAACTCAAATTTCCCCCTTTGTTTTCTAATCAGCACTGAGCTCCCCTCTTTGGAGAAGGAACAAGCTTCGTTATTCAGAGGCAGCCACGGGAAAAGGAATGAAATTAACATGAAAGTCCAGGTGATTCGATGAATATTCATACGGACAATTTAATCGGTGTCTGTTCATTATCCAGATTTCCATGAGAAGCAGGTTCCTAGAATATAAATAAAGATTGCAGAGCAATTGTATCGACTTTCATTTTGCTCTGAGATGCTCACATCTCTATCTGCAGCCTTCAGGACGTGGGCTCTGTGTAATTGGAGACAGAGGCCACGTGGAAACCTCAGGATTCATTACCTGAGGAGTGAACACCCTGAGAATTCCACCTGCGGCTTGCAGGTACCTGGCATTCTTATCTTATTGCATTTAAGTGGGTTAGACAGCACAATTTTCCAGAAAGTTTCCCTTTATCCTTAATAATAACAAAAAAGTCCAAAGTGGTGTGGGTGGTTGCAATTACGGACTTCAGAGACCTGCGACCCTGCTCGGGGCTGACGGACCTGCCCAGCACTCACTTCTCTGATCCCCAGCCCGGGCTTCCGGGGACTCCTGGTGACAGCTGTGAGGATGACAATGAGTGTCCTCTAAGTGGTAGCCTTGGCGATGGCTGTTTCCTGGCTGTTGGAGATGAGGGAGCCAAGATGAGGGGTGCGGTCATGGAGAGGAGGGGGGAACTGAGAACTTGCGCTTGACTTCCTCCGGCTCTTAAGGGCTTGACTTGACCTTGGCTTGAGTCAAAGACACAAACACACGCATGATGAGGAAATGCTTGGCTTCAGCAGACATGTGGAGAGAGGAGAAACTCCAGGACAGAGAGAGGCTGCAGCCGCTTGGCGGAGGCCATGCGTCTCGAGGGCAAAGTGTCAGCATCACAGCCAGAAACTTAAACAGGGTTCAGACCCCCTAACCCATAGGTCACTTCCAGACACTGATCCTGTGGGCAGCATCAGAAATAATTTTTGTATAAAATGTGAATTAAAAGGCTGTTAATGATAATGAGAACTGGAAACATCACAAATGTTAACAATAGGAAGTTGGTCAAGCGCTAGTATGACCTCTCAGAAGGTTTGCTAACCATGCAGACATCCAGAATCGTGCTCAGCCTTTCCGGCAGGACGGTGGGTATCCAAAGGGTGGAGTCTGACTCAGTAGTTTTCATTGTAGGCGCGTGTTGGACAGCTTCCCGGCTCACTGTGGAAGGGGCGGGAGAGGCTGGGTATGGCCGTGAGGACGGCGGCAGGCGCAAGGCCCCCCGCAGCCAGCCACAGGGCGGGGTGCACGTGGGCTGCTCAGCCTCTGTGTCCGGGAAGCACAGGCTAAGGCACGAGGCCGGGGGCCTTCAGGGGCCCGGATATGCTAAGGGAGATCCACAGGCAGCAGGTGGGCCGACTGGGCCCCCAGGCCAACCTGCTAACCCTGGACTGGAAGGCAGGTGCCCTGTTGTGCCAGGCCAGGTCTCACTAACGCAGGCCTCCACGACAGCTGTCCCAGCAGTGACTGAGTAGCTGGGCTAAACATGAAAAGCTGAGCAAGCCAGTGCCTTTGGATACAACAAGAGTTGTGCCTAGGCCTTTCCTGGCCTTGAAGCATGACAAAATAATGAAGGAATTCTTAGCAGGACCCTTTAGGATTAAACAAGTTTTATGTGGGTCTGAAGAAACTCCCCAGGCCTCCACAGACAAGTTTATTGGGGTCTAAAGGAACTCCTCAAACCGTCACGATTTAGCAGGAGACAAGGACAGTCACCGCGGCACCTGGACCCATTGAGGCTCCAGAGGAGGGTCTGCAGGACTCGGACCTTAGTTACAGCCAGAAGAAGTGAATCACTGATGTCTTTAGATGAACGCACACTTACATGTACACATGTAGCTTAGAAGGTACAGAAGCTCTGGAAAACTCTGTGATTTTGAGCGGGTCTGGCGAGGAGTTCCAGGCCTTCTCCTGTAACCGGGTGCAGAAATGAACTCTCTTCCTCCCCAGTTCATCTGCATCTCGTTATTGGGCAGAGAGAAACGGCAGCCCGACCCTCAGTTTGGTCCCGGAACAAAACAACCTTTTAGGTTTGGTGAGGGAGGGGTTTGCCGTCTTCTTTGGACTCTTGATTCTTTGGGGTTTCTCCAATGATCATCGTTCACTTTTGTAATCCCAGAACGTATGTGATAAATGTTCTATGAAAGACATCCTGAGTGCTTTTTTCTTGCCTCTGTTCGTCCCTTGGATGTGCTGTGCTGGGCCGCTCCAGCCCCACTCCACGGCCCTCTGTGGCTAAGGCCGTGGTCCAGCTGCCTCTCGGGTGCTGCCTGCGTGCTGACTGCCTGCAGAATGTCACATCCTAGCTGTATCGTCTTTGCCTTGTCAGAACCGGCCTCTCCTGGCATGCTTGAAGAAAGATGAAGCCCTCCGGAGCCCGTGCATTGGAGATTATAAAAGAGTAATGATTTGGTGACTTAAAAGATTTAGTAGCCAGGTTGTTACAGCCTTAGAGCAGGAAGACTAATGAGGTACTAGCTTAACATATGTCTCAGAGAGAGAACAGTCATTTAATTTCTAACTTTGCAGAACTTGTGTCTGCTCCCATTTTGCAGGAATAGAAATTTTGCAACATGATTTTTTTTGCTCTCAAATTAGCTGATTAAAAGAAACCAATGAAATCACTCCAGGGTTAAAGAAGGTGGCTCAGAGACAGTGTCGTGGCTTCTGGAATGGCCTGGGAGCCCAGGTGTCCGCCTCCAGAGCTGGACTGTTGGGGCTTCACTGGAAGTGGGGCCTTCCCCAGGCCTCTGTTGGATGTCTTCTTCCTCACTGGGGACAAGGGCAGATTCTCTGGGTGATGATTTTAAGCTACGCCCACAAAGCCATCGAGACACTTCCTTCAGAAGGTGAAGCCTCGTTTGGCACGCCGGGACTGCACTGGGCTTAGTGACCCCTTCCAAACCCAAGGACGTGGGTTCCTCATAGGCCTGTAGGTGAGGCCTTTCCTTCCGGAAGGGAAGCTCCACCTCTTCACCTCAGGAGGCACCAGCAAGAGCACCCCCAGATGCTCTCAGAGCACTTTACCCTTTCACACCCACCCCGCAGCCTCGGAGCCTCCCGCCCCACCTTCCAGCCGTCAATGGGAGCGGACACTTGCTTCGGTTCTGGCCGACCTGAAGGGCCTGACATGGCACCGTGGTGTTTTGATTTGCATTTCCCCGGTGTTCTGCTGTGGCTGGCGGGACATTCAGGCCGTCTATTCTGCCAACAGCTTCACCAGCGCCTTGGCGCGCGTTCTCCATTGGGCGCTTTGTCTTTCCTTGTAGATTCGTAAGAAGATCACGATTCTAGCTGATCAGCATTCATAGGTTACATAAATTGCAAATAATTTCCCCAGGCTGTGCGTTAGTCGTTTTAGATTTGCTGGTATACCGAAGTTTTAAAGTTTGTTCTAGTCATGTTTGTGATGCTCTTCCTTCAAGACTTACGTTTTTCTCCCTTGTCCCCCACCACAATTCATCAGAATATTTTTGTACTTTTTTTTTCTAATTTGTTTTTGACTGTGCAATCTTTGATCCGTTTAGAATTCACAGTTTGCTCTTGTTGAGAAGTGTTAGAAATAAATGCTGCTTTGGTGCCACCAAGAAGAACTCGCGCTCACAGAGTTTTCTTGGCGAGGCGCTTTTACTTTCCGTGGAAAGGATGCTTCCCGCAGGCTTGGCTGTCATGAGAGCACTCAGAACAAAGGAGAATAGAAGTTTTTAATCCTAATGGGACGCCTGCCTTTGTATCCTTTCCCCATTGGCTTCGGTAGGACTGTGCGATTTAAACTAGAGTTGACTGGCTAAACATTTAAACTTTCTTAGATAAGGTGGATGCATAATGGAGGAGCGAGGAGGAAGGGGTTGTCTGTGGCAAACTAGAGGCCCAGTCTTGTCCTTAATAAGGAAAGGAATGTGAGCTGGTGCTCATGACACCACTGGCGCTGTGGCATGCCTGGGCATGGAGTAAAGTCACAAAGAAGAAGAGGAGAAGCAAGCGGGGATGGGTACTGGGAATTAATAAAAAGTTGAGCAGGCTGTTTGAAGAGAAACTTTGACACATAAGGGTCTACGATTTTCCTAACTGAGCAAACACTGACAGTCATTCTTTCTTCTCTGACTTGCAATGCTTCCTCTATTATACGACAAAGTCCTCCCTGCACGTGGTTGTGTGGTCTATGGGTCTGTATCTATGAGTACGGAGAGGTCTGTGGGGCTTTCTCTTCTGCTCTTTCTCTTCTGCTCTTTCTCTTCTGCTCTGGCCCAGTTGTTCAGCCTGGACGCTGAAAACCTGCCCCTGAACTCCCGGAGCTCGTACGAAGCCTTGCTCATCTCGGAAGGAAAGTCCTCCTGCTGTCCTCTTCTTTTCCAGAATTTCTTGACTACTTTTGGACTTTCATATGAATTTAAAAATGTGTCTTACAAGCTCTACAAAAATAGTCTCTTTGGGATTTTGATTGGAATTGCTTTGAATTTACAGATTAACTTGAAGAGAGTTGACATCCGTACAAACTTAGGTCTTCTCATTCACCGGCTTCTCCCCCCGCTCATGTCCTTGAATCATGTTTACAACTCTGTCAATATCTTGGACATCTTATGTTATGTGAGATTGGTTTTAGATACCTTATGGTTTCTTGTTCGTCTCCCATTGTGAATGGGATCTTTTATGAATCACGTTTTCAAATTAATTATTGCTGATGTGTAACAATGCTTTGATTTTTGTGTGTTGAGCTTATGAGCAGTAGCATTGCTGAACCTTCTTATTAGTTCTAACTGTAAATGTTCTTTCATCTTTTTTGCATGCAGCTATAAAGACCTGTTAATAATTACCTTATCTTTTGTAATCCGTAGGCTTCATTTTTCTCAAATTAACATATCTCCTCTGCAGGAACTCTGGCAGCGCAGCGCTACCGGCGTGGGAGCCGTCCAGTCCCGTTGCCTCATTCCCTTGGTAAAGCTTAGTGTCCATTGAAAATACTCTGGCTGCGTCTTAAAGAACAGGAGAGTTTACCAGTCAATGGAGGAAGAACAAAAAGGAAAGTATTCTATGCAGAGGAATTAGTATATGGAGGACACAGAAGCAGGAAGAATGTGGATTTGGGAGTGCTTATTACGGCTGGAATATAGGGGATGGTATTTGGGGGAGAGAGGAGGCTGAAGAAATTGCACCCAGAGATGCGGTTGAATAGATAATCAGGGCCCAGATCGTGTAAGGCCTTGACTTTGTCTTGCAGGTCATGGGGGACCGTTATAGGGTTTCTAGTTGCAAATGGCAAGATAAGTTTACTTATTTATTTATTTTTGAGGCGGAGTCCTGCTCTGTTGCCCAGGCTGGAGGGCAGTGGCGTGGTCTCGGCTCCCTCCACCCCCCAGGTTCAAACAGTTCTCATGCCCCAACCTCCCGAGTAGCTGGGATTACAGCCTCATGCCACCCTGCCCAGCTAATTTTTTTTGTATTTTTAGTAGAGAAGGGCTTTCACCATGTTGACCAGACTGGTTTCGACCTCCTGACCTTAAGTGATCCACCCACCTCAGCCTTCCAAAGTGTTGGGATTACAGGAGTGAGCCATTGCACCTGGCCAAGAAAAATATCTTTAAATCAGCCTTATTAAGGTAACATTCACACGAATAAATTTAAAGTGTTCAATCCAATGAGTTCCAACAACAGCGCACAGCCAGGCAGCCCTCTCCACAGTTGAGCTGCAGGCCAGTTCCACATCCCCGAGCTGCTTCTGAGCAATGCTGCCTTTAGCCTCTTAATGCTCTGGCATCCCCGGTAACTCTGCCTTTTTCAGACGTGCTTATAAATGGAATTCTATCGTATGTGGTCTTTTGTGTCTGGCTTCTTTCACCTAACATGATGCTTTTGGGATTAACCCATGCTGTTGCCTGTGTCGGTCATTCATTCCTTTTTCTTGCTGAGTAGTATTCCATTACATGGACATACCATACGCTATATCCCAGCTGTGAAAAGCACTTCCAAATCCACGTATCTGGTGGGTGTTGGCACAGAGATGGGGCACAGGACAGTACTTCCTTTTCCTGTAGTCCTCAGAAACTCTGTAGTGGGGTGGAGCTGTGTCTCAGTGGGGTGGAGCTAAGACCCTGACTTGGGGGGATTCAGGCTGTCATGCTGGTGTCATCCTCTGTGGTAAAACTGCAACACTGGCTCCACTTTCCAGGGAAAGTCCTGGTATGGGACCTATGAAAGGCTTCAAGTTCTTTCAAATGAAATATTATTATTTCCTCAAAAACAAAACCAGATGTGTCCACTCTATGTAATTATATAAGTTGCAAGTACAGACATTTCTGAAATTATACATCACTCAAAAGTACTAATTAAAATAACTTAATTTTTAAAAGGGAAATATGGTAAGAGAAAACTCCTGCTGAAAGCATGCTGGTCAGCAACAAGGCAAGGATGTTCCCTCTCACCAGTGCTTTTCAATGCTGTGCTGAAATGTCAGCTAATGCAATAAGATAAGAAAAGGAAATAAAAGCTGTATAGATTGGGAAGGAATAAACAAAACTGCCTTTATTTATGGATGGCATTATCATATAAGTTGAAAATCCAGAAGAACTGACAAATAAACTGGAACTAATGAGAAATTCTAGAAAGGCTTCAGGATACAAGATTAATATAAAAAGTCAATCACTTTTCTGTACGTCAGCAATGAACAAGTGAAATTTGAGATTTAAGACCCATTATTATTTATGTTAGCACCCAAAACCAAAATATTTGGATATAAATATGACAAAATATATAAAAATATATGAGGAAAACTGCCAAACTCTGATTAAAGATATTACAGAATAGCTAAATGAACTAAGAGATATTCCATGTTCATGGATAGGAAGAATCAATGTTGTCAAGATATCTCAACTTTTTCTATAAACTCAATACAATCCCAAGCAAAACTCCAGCAAATTACTTTTTTGGATGTTAATAAACTGATTCTGAAGTTTATACAGAAAGGCAAAAAACATACAATAGCTAATACAATACTGAGGAAGAACGAAGTTGAGGACTGACACTACCTGACTTCAACACTTACTACAAAGCTATAGTAATCAAGACCATGTGGTATTGGTGGAATAGTAGACAAATAAATGAAACAGAACAAAAAGCCCAGAAATAGACCCACACAATTATCCTGAATGAATCTTCAACAAAAGAACAAAAGCAATTAAAGGGAAAAGGATAGTCTTTTCAACAAATGGTGTTGGAACAACTGAATATCTACATAAAAAATGAATCTAGACACAGACTTTACACCCTTCATTAACATTAATTCAAAATGGATCATAGACCCCAATGTAAATGCAAAGTATGAAACCATTAGAAGATAACATAGGACAGAACTTAGGTGACTTCAGTATAGTGATGACTTTCAGATATAACATCAAAGTCACAATCCATGAAACAAAGAATTGATAAACTGGACTTCATTAAAATAAAAAACTTCTACTCTGGGAAAGACACTGTCAAGAGAATGAGGAGAGAAACCACAGATGGGGGGAAATATTTGCAAAAGACACATCTGATAAAGGACTAGGATCTAAAACATGGAAAGAACTTTTAAAACACAACAATAAGAAAACAAGCAACACAATTAAAAAATGGGCCAAAAATAGTAACAGGCACTTCACAATAGAAAAAGACAGCAAATAGGCATATGAGCGTATGGAAATGTCTGCATTGCGAGTCATCATGGAAATGAAGATGGAAGAAACAGTGAGATATCACTACCCACGTATCAGAACGGCCAAAGTCCAAAGCACTGATAACATTAAACGAGGTAACCGGAGCCCACCCTCACTCACTGCTGCTGGGAATGCACAACGGCACGACTTTTTCAGAAGACAGTTTGGCATTGGGCTACAAAACGGAACATACTCTGACCGTATGATCCAGTGCTATGGTTTGGATGTGGGTTGTTCCCACCAAAATGCATGCTGAAGTTGGATCCCCAACGTGGTGATGTGGTCACTGGAGTGGATCCCTCATGACTAGACGAATACCCTTCTGTGGAGGTGAGTGAGCCCCACGCTCACAAGGATAGATTCATTCCTCAGGGAGCAGGTTGTTCTTAAGAGTCTGGCTTCCTTGGCTTTCCTCTCTCACCAGATAATCCCGTTGCACACACCACCTCCCCTTCTGCTTTCTCCATGTGTTGAAGCCCCATGATGCCCTTACAGGTACCACTGTCCAATCTGGAACCTTCCAGCTATCAGAACTGTGAGCCAAACAAAGCTCTTTAAAAAAATTTACCCAGCCTCAGGTATTCTGTTAAAGCAACACTAAATGGACCAAGATATTCAGCAATTGCACCTCTGGGCATTTTTTCAAGGGAGTTAAAGACTCACGTCCACGCAGAAAACCTGCACATGGATGTTTATAACAGCTTTATTCATAGTTGCCAGAACTTGAGAACAACCAAAATGTCCTTTAGTAGATAAATTTATAAATAATCTGTGGCACATCCAGACACTGGAACATTATTTAGCACTAAAAGGAAATGAGCAATCAAGCCACGAAAAGCTGTGGAGGAAACTTAAATGAACATCACCAATGAAAGAAGCCAACGGGAAAAGGCTCGAGAGTGAATGAGCCCAACCACATGACACTGTGGAAAAAACGGAACTGTGGGGAGAGCAAAAAGCTCAGAGGTGCCCAGGGGTTGAGGGGTAGGGAGGGATGAAGAGACAGAGCGCAGGGGGAGTTTGGATATTGAAATGATTCTGTATGATGTTACAGGGGTGGATGCCTACTATTCTACATTTGCCAAGACCCACAGAATGTGCAACACCAAGAGAGGTCCCTAACGCACACTACAGATGTTGGGTGGTGATGATGTGTCATGTGGCCTGATCAGCCCTCTGGTGGGGGACATTGATAGTGGAGGGCGCTGCGTGGGGAGCTGGGAGGCACATGGGCACTCTTGGGGGACATTG
>PVKP010049323.1:0-14016 GCA_004027715.1 Plecturocebus donacophilus | reverse complement strand
TTGATATGATGATATGATTTAGCCAATTAATCAAGAAGGAAGATAAGGGAAGAATTCCCTGTAAAAGCACCCAAAAGCCCTATAAGAATGTGAGATCAGCCACAGGGGCTGCACACAAATAGGTCAAATTGCTTGTTGACAAAAATGTCTTGAGGAACAACATATTTGTAATCCAAACATAAAATTAAAAATTTTTGCTAGCGCACAAAAGATGTAGTAGCTGCCCTACTTGTCCAATGAGCATAAATTGTTACTGCTGGAAGATCTCATTTCTCCTGGCCACTAACTCAATTATTACTAAGTGATTTTTAAAAACTGGTAAGCTAGTTTCCCATAGGACATTGTAGGTCATAATCACAACTCCTATTTTGTATAAAAAGGACTTAATGGTGACTAAAAGCACCCCTACATGGTGACTAAGAGCACCCCTACATTTCAAAGTCAAATGAACATCTACATTTCTCACCTTTCTTTTGATCTTTCTGGGACATTAAATGCAGTTCACTTTTCTTTACAAAACTCTCTCTTCTCATGGTTTAGGCCCATACTCTCACCTGGTTCTTCTAGTTCTTTGGACGTTCTGAGTTTCCTTTAATTTTTCTCTGCGTAAATGTTAATTTACTCAAGTCTCTGTCCTTAGTCTTCATTCTCATCCATAGTTTCAATTCTGTCTTTATGTTGTTTAAAAAAAAAAAAAAAAAAAATTTAAATAGGCAACCCAGGCCTCTCTCCCAAACTATCTTCACACATCCAACTGCCCCTGGTAAGCTCCACGAGTAGCCAAACCCAAACATCATGGCTCAAAACTGAACTCATGACATCTTCCTCATTATCTCCTCCTCTGTGTTTTCTAACAGTGGTAGAAAACACAGCACCAGCCAAGTTGTATTCAAATCAGAAATCTGGCAATCATCTTCCCTTCCTTACCTACACTCCAAAAAGTTAACCATGAATCTATATAAATGCTGTCACTTAGTTATTTCTCATATCCATTCCTTCTGTCATTTCCCAGTGCTACTATCTTTTTTCAGGTTCGCCTGAGTCTCCTTTCTTGCACCCTTGATAACAGTGCAATAGCAATAATGCGTTAAAAACAAAACACAAATCCATAATAATCTCACTCAAAATCATTGAATTATTCTTTATTATTTTAGAATAATTATAAAATATTGTCCATTGTGAGGCCCCTCATATACTGCCTTCTGCTAAACTGTAGCCTCATCCCTTGTCAAAATTCTTGGTTTTCTCAGAAAATGCCTCACTTTTTCAATCTTCCCTCTGTTTTATACACAGCGCCCCTGCCTAGAATGTCTTTTCTCCCTTTCTCTGCATACCAGACTTCCACACATCCTTCCAAATTTAAACTAGTCACGTCCTTCCCATCTCCTCCCCGTGCACGTTCATAACATCCGTCACTATAACCTAACCACCACTGATTCCCATCTCTACTCTTCCTATCTTCCTACCTACTTTTCCCTCCAGCCCCTCAAGTGGGGCTGGATACCGTTTCTTTTTGTACTGTTTTACCAATTACTCGAATCATGGTTGATGTGTCTTTCTAGTTTCTTCCCTTTTAGGTTATAAATTCCCTGAGTTCAAGATGTGTGTCTTTCATTTTCATGTGTTTATAATCTAACTAGGGCTTGGCAGATGGCAGAGATTCAGAAGTATTTGTTGAATAAATAGGTGGGAGCATGGGTGAATGAATGGATAGATGGAGAACATGAAGACAAAACACAATAATTAGTCTTAATGGTCCCTCCTCATTCTAATCATTGTTGTGACTCCTGATAATGAATCACCACCTAACAAGTTAGTTTTTATTCCTTGGATAGAGCTGAATAAACACTTGAATTTTTTCTCTCTGGCTCTCATTTTAGCTTTCACTGTGGAAGTTTGTCTGCTTCCAATACTTTACTCTAAAGCAAATAATATAATGAAATTGATTATTTCCACTTACTGTGTTAAAATCACCTTCTAATTCTGTCTCACTGAGATGACACCCAGATCTCATCACCTGGTTTTTGGGGAATTTCAAAAATCATTAGTCAGAAGTTTAAAGATTATTAATCTCTTAGCCTAACGTTAGAGATGGCTCATCTCATCCATTATACATGGATTTTATTATTTCAACTCTCAGGCAATAACGTACTTTCCAATTTTGTAAGGGTACTTCTCAGTTGCTACATGTAACTATTACTAGTCCTTACATAATGTCAAAACTTTAAAGACTGAAAAAGAGGCTTTAAGAGTCAAGAGATAAAATCTCAAAAAATGGGGAAATATTTTTTGTAATACTGTTGTTCATAAGCATGATAATTGGATTTTCACACTAATACATGAGATGTGCATTGTTACAACAGTTTGAGGGAGGCACATCTCACACAAAGTTTGTTGGCACATTACCCATCTGATGTGAAAGAAAAGAAATAAAAAAGATAAAAAAGGAAATTTTTTGACCAGAGTGATTTTAATATGTGGAAGAATTCAGACATAGAGGATTATATTATATGCACACCAAATGGAAAGAGCCAATGCTTAACACACTTAGTAAAGATGTTTCATACAGAATCCCAGTTTTTTAGTTCCTTAGGCAAGTTGTTCCATGAATCTAAGCTTTAAAATACTCATCCTCAAGATGAGAGCAAGAACATGAGAATCAGGCAGACTGGTATATGCACTACATATTTCATTTATATGTCATCATGAGAAACTGAATAAGCACTAATGCATGACTGCATTTCTCAGGAAGCTATTGAATATCCCTTTAATTGCAAAAATATATACTATTAGTGAAATACGTTTATATAAGAAAGGTATAATGGCTCTATTTTTTTAAGATGCCATTTAGATACTTTTCTAATGGTGCAAGGTGATCGATGGTCTGAAGATCAAGGTTCTCCTCTGTGTTGTCTTGCTTCTACAGCTAGAGAGATGGAGTAATCAAATCTCCAGCCAACATTCATTGAACTCATTATGCATGAGACATTTTCTAAATGCTTTAAAAACATTATCCCATTTAATGTAGCAATCCTCTGAGGGACATACTAACATTATCTATTTCAGTGAAAAATGAACTAAAACACAGAGAGAATAAGAATTTGCCCAGTCACACATCACTAATTGGCAAAGCCAGGTGTGTCCAAATCCCGGTCTTTTCATGCACAACCTCCACACAATCTTCTTATCAAAAACCTGTTTTTTCAAAATTGATCTCATGAAGGTAGAGTACACACTGGGAAACCAAAAAAATGCATGTGACTCTCTTTGTTGCTGTGGTCTGAAACTGAACCTGCCATATCTTTGCAGTATGCCCACTGTATGGCCTGCAAACTTGACAGTAATGACTCTGACATTTTACAAAACAGTTTGCTGACCCCTGCCAATATGAAAAGACACAGAAAAGTTAAAATATTCAGTTTATCTGGAAGTTTTTTTAATGAACTTTCCCACACCTAACAAAGTAGCTTCAGAAAATAACAAGAGAATTAAAGAAAAGTAAAGATTGGATTATAAAATTCAAAATTGTTACAATGTCATTTCACCCCATATGATTCTATAGACTTAGTTTAATCCCAATTTAAGATCCCAGCTAAGGTTTGTTTTGTTTTGTTTTGTAAATTGACAAGCAAATTCTAAAATGTATATGGAAATGTAAGGGACCTAGAAAAGCTAAGACAATCTAACAGAAGAACAAAGCTGGCAGATGTACACTCTCTGGCTTCAAACCATTATGAAACTGAAGAAATTAAGACACTGTGTAACATCGCTACAAGAATGGAGCAATGGTACAGAATAGCTATTGAGCAAGAAACATACCTACACATACACAGTCACCTGATTTGTGTCAAAGATGCTAATTCTGTCAGGAAAGTATAGTCAATTCAATAGATAGTAATGGATTCAGTAGATATCCATTTTTGAATTAAGCTTAACCTCAATCTATGCTTCATGCAAAAACTTATTCCAAATGAACCGCAGACCTAAATGTAAAAAAGCTAAAACAACATATATTCTAACAGAAAAAATAGAGGAATCGCTTTCTGAATTTGGGAAAGACAAAGATTTCTTAAACAGGACACAAAAAGCACTAACCACGAAAAAATATTAATATATTGAACTTTCTTAAAATCAAGCATGTATTCATCAAAAGGCACTGTTAAGATAAGGAAAATGCAAGAAACACAAAAATCAGACATTTTCCATACATATACCTAACAAAGAATTATTATTCAGAATATATCTTCAACATTTTATAAATTGATAAAGAAAAGACAAAAAAAATCCAATGGACAAAAAAAAAAAACAAAATCCAGTGATTTAATAAAAAAGACACTAAAATAACAAATAAATACATTAAAATGTGCCCATCACCAGTAGTAATTAGAGAAATGCAAATTTAAAAACCACAATGAGCTAGGCACGGCAGCTCATGCCTATAATCCCAACACTTTGGGAAGCGGAGGCAGGAGGATTGCTTGAGGCCAGGAGTTCAAGACCAGCCTGGGCAACACAGTCAGACCATTTTGCAACAACAACAAAAAAAGAAGAATGTTTAATTAGCCAGCCATGGTAGTACGCACTTGCAGTTGTAGTTACTTGGGAGGCTAAGGCAGGAGGATCATTTGAACCCAGGAATTTGAGGCTGCAGTGAGCAGTAATTGTGCCACTGCACTCCAACCTGGATGACAAAGCAGGACCCTGACTCAAAAATAAAATAAAATAAAGAATAAAATAAAAAAAGCAATGGGATACCACTACACAGAGTTACCAAAATTAAATACAGACAATGCCAAGTGCTGACAGCATGTGGAGCAACTGGAATTCTCATACAGTAATGATATGAAAGTAAAATTGGTGCCATTATTTTACAAAAATGTTCAGTGATATCTACTAAGACAAAACAGACCCTTACTCCATGATTTAGCAATTATACTATGGGCATTTATCAATAAATATAAATGTTTATTATATCCATTGAAGACATGTACAAGAATGTTCTCAGAAAGGTTATTTATTATACCCCTAAACTGGAAACAACTGAAATGATTGTCAAGAATAGAATAGAGAAAAATTCACACAATGGAATTCTTCAGAAGCATAAAAAAAAATCTATTGATACAGATAACAACACAGATAAATCTTAAACCATAATGCTGAGCCAAAAATACATCTTGTATGTTTCTAATTATATAAAGTTCAAAACCACACAAAACTTATCAATATTGGTAGAGGTCTCAACAGTGGTTTCCTTTGAGTGGATACTTACAGAAAGTAGATACAAAGGAGACTTCTGCAGCTCAAGAAATGTTCTACATTTTGATAACACAGTTATATAGTGGGGCGTGTGTATGTACATGTGTGTAAAAATCCTTTGAAATAGACATTTAAGATTTGTACATTTTACTACATGTAATGTATACTCGGTATTTTTAAAGTTTCCAAATACATAAAGCAAAAATTTTTAAATATGCAAAGAGAAGTTAACGACTTCACCATCCCAGTATTAGATTTCAACATGCATCTCTCATTAATAAACAGCCAAGCACACGGTGGCTTGCACCTCTAATCCCAGCACTTGGGAGGCCAACATAAGTGGATCGCTTATCTCAGGAGTTTGAGACCAGCCTGGGCAACATGAAGAAACCTCATCCCTACACTGGGCATGGTGGCATGCACCTGTAGTCCCAGTTACTTGGGAGGCAGAAGTGGGAGGATTGCTTGAGCCTGGGAGGCAGAGGTTGTAGTGAGCCGAGATGGTGCCACTGCATTCCAGCCTGGGCAACAGACCAAGATCCCATCTCAAAAATAAATACCCAACAAACAAAAGATATAAAACAATATGATTGATTTAATGAACGTATATAGAAATGGTTCCCAAGAATTAGAAAAAAAAAAAACCTTTTCTTTCATATACACATGAAATGTTTGTAAGATAGCAATAAGTCAAATCCAACAAATTTCAGTTATTTGTTGTTATATTAGAATACATTCACAAGGTATAATAAAATTAAGTTCAAAATAAATACAAAAAACTAAAACTCTCATATCTTTTGAAAATTTTAAAACACAATTGTGAATAATTCATGGGTTAAAATAAATCATAATAGAATTTTCAAAATGTGTAAAACTAGACAATAGTAAAAATACTACCAATCAGGGCTGCCACTTGACATGATGGAATACCTGAAGCCATACTTCTCTTTCTCCTTTGTAAAAATAGATAAAACTAGTTTTAAGAAATTGTACATGGCACATAAATGGGATTTTTAAGAGAAAGGAAATAAACCAAGAGATGCCTATGCCTACTCTTGATTTCCACCTGGAGGAATTTCCAGTGCAGAGAAAGAGAGCCCAAGCAGAGGCCAATTGTCTCAATGCATTTAAGAGACAGAAAGAAGCTCTGGTGAGTTGAGGGGAACAGGGAGGTCAAACTGATTAGGTTTTTCAAGGCACAGTGTTGGAGAAAAGGTAACTATACATAGAAAAGGCTCTAAACCTCTAAAAATATGCAAGGTGTTCTCCTTGGGTCCAATGTAGATGGCAAAATTTGAAGCTAAAAATTACAGGAGAGCTCTCAAATGAAAATTTATATAGAAATGTAAAACATGTGGAGCTTACGTAAGTAAGGGGTTGGGGGAGGGTGGGAAATTTTTCAGTTGATGAAGGCTACCTTAAATTTTTCCAAAGTTTGAAAACAACTTTAAAATGAATAAACTAATCCTCAAGTAATTTAACTGCTTCTGAGAATTTTTCCAACACTCTTTAAAAAAGACAACCAAATGCAGACATTCAGCAATGTAACAATCACAATGTCCAGCACATAATAAAAATTACTTTTTAAAATTACTAGACATGCAAATAGCAGGGAAATATGATTCATAGCCAGAAGGGGAGAAAAGTCAGTAAAATCAGCCAAGAAATGACACTAATGGTAAAATTAACGAACAATAAGCTCGAGTTTGTAAATGAACACATGAACACAATAAGACTACAAATAGAATATTTTAAAAATTAATGGGAATTCAACAACTGAAAAATACAGTACCTGAATTGAAAAAATTAGTGAATGGCATTAACAGCAAATAAACTGCAGAAGAAAACATCAGTGAGGTTTAAGATATTCAATAGAAACCACCCAAACCTAAGTGCAAATATGGAAAAAAATAAATAAACAAAACTTTGGTGAGCCATAGGGCAACATCAAGAAATCCAGCAGAAGTTTAATTGGAGTTTCAGAAGAAGAGAGATATTTGAGGATGAAAAAAATTTGAAGAAATAATGGTTCAACACTTTCCAAACATTATGAAAATTATAAGCCTACAGAACCAAGAATCATAATGAACCACAAGCAGAATAAAAATAAAGAAAACCTGACAAGACACATTATAATCAAACTACCTTAAAACAAAAACATCATGAAGATATTTGCCACCACAAAAAAACACAAGTACATAGCACTATGACACTATATAGCAACTACACAATCAAGTCTACCTAAGAACCATCTAACAACATGATGACAGGATCAAATTCTCACATATCAATACTAATCTTGAATGTAAATGGGCTAAATGCCTCACTGAAAAGGCATAAAGTGGAAAGTTGGATAAGGAAGCCAGACCCCACAACTGTCTACTTCTTCAAGAGATCCACCTCACATGTAACACCCATAGGCTTAAAGTAAAGGGAAGAAGACAGGGCTATCATGAAAAAGAAAACAAAAAAAGAACAGAGGTTGCTATTCTTTTTTTTTTTTTTTTAATTGTACTTTAGGTTCTGGGTTACATGTGCAGATCATGCAGGATTCTCGCATAGGTAAAAACATGGCAAGGTGGTTTGCTGCCTCCATCCCCCCATCACCTATATCTGGCATTTCTCCCCATGTTATCCCTCCCCAACATCCCCACCCCCCACTTTCCCTCCCCAGCCCCCTCAACAGACCCCAGTGTGTGATGCTCCCCTCCCTGTGTCCATGCGTTCTCATTGTTCAACACCTGCCTATGAGTGAGAACATGCTGTGTTTGATTCTCTGTTCTTGTGTCAGTTTGCTGAGAATGATGGTTTCCAGATTGATCCATGTCCTTGCAAAGGACAAAAACTAATCGTTTTTTACGGCTGCATAGTATGCCATGGTATATATGTGCCACATTTTCTTTGTCCAATCTATCATAGATGGGCGCTCGGGTTGGTTGCAGGTCTTTGCTATTGTAAACAGTGCTGCAAAGAACATATGTGTGCATGTGTCTTTATAATAGAACTATTTATAACCCTTTGGGTACCCAGTAATGGGATTGCTGGGTCAAATGGAATTTCTATTTCTAGGTCCTTGAGGAATCGCCACACTGTCTTCCACAATGGTTGAACTAATTTACACTCCCACCAACAGTATAAAAGTGTTCCTATTTCTCCACATCCTCTCTAGCATCTGTTGTCTCCAGATTTTTTAATGATCACCATTCTAACTGGTGTGAGATGGTATCTCAATGTGGTTTTGATTTGCATTTCTCTAATGACCAGTGATGATGAGCATTTCTTCATATGTTTGTTGGGCTCATATATGTCTTCTTTTGAAAAGTGTCTGTTCATATCCTTCACCCACTTTTGAAAGGGTTTGTTTGTTCTTTTCTTGTAAATCTGTTTTAGTTCTTTGTAGATTCTGGATATTAGTCCATTGTCAGATGGGTAGATTGCAAAAAATCTTTCCCATTCTGTTCGTTGCCAGTTCACTCTAATGATTGTTTCTTTTGCTGTACAGAAGCTCTAAAGTTTAATTAGATCCTGTTTGTCTATTTTGACTTTTGTTGCTGATGCTTTGGTGTTTTAGTCATGAAGTCCTTGCCTATGCCTATGTCCTGAATGGTTTTGCCTAGATTTTCTTCTAAGGTTTTTATGGTGTTAGGTCTTATGTTTAAGTCTTTAACCCATCTGGAGTTAATTTTAGTGTAAGGTGTCAGGAAGGGGTCCAGTTTCTGCTTTCTGCACATGGCCAGCCAGTTTTCCCAACACCATTTATTGAACAGAGAATCCTTTCCTCATTGCTTGTTTTTGTCAGGTTTGTTAAAGATCAGATGGTTGTAGATGTGTGGCATTGCCTCTGAGGCCTCTGTGCTGTTCCGTTGGTCTATATCTCTGTTTTGGTACAAGTACCATGCTCTTTTGATTACAGTACCCTTGTAGTATAGTTTGAAGTCAGGAAGCATGATGCCTCCAGCTTTGTTCTTTTTGCTTAGGATTGTCTTGGCTATGTGGACTCTTTTTTGGTTCCGTATGAAGTTTAAGGTGGTTTTTTCCAGATCTGTGAAGAGGGTCATTGGTAGCTTGATGGGGATAGCATTGAATCTATAAATTACTTAAGGCAGTATGGCCATTTTCATGATATTGATTCTTCCTAACCATGAGCATGGAATGTTTTTCATCTGTTTGTGTCCTCTCATTTCCTTGAGCAGTGGTTTGCAGTTCTCTTTGAAGAGGTTCTTTACATCCTTTGTTGGTTGTATTCCTATTTATTTTATTCTCTTTGTAGCAAGTGTGAATGGGAGTTTACTCTTGATTTGGCTCTCTGTTAGTCTGTTACCGGTGTATAGGAATGCTTGTGATTTCTGCACATTGATTTTGTATCCTGAGACTTTGCTGAAGTTGCTTATCAGTTTAAGATTTTGGACTGAGATGATGGAGTCTTCTAAATGTACAATCATGTTGTCTGCAAATAGAGACAATTTGACTTCCTCCTTTCCTAATTGAATACCTTTTATTTCTTTTTCTTGCCTGATTGCTCTGGCTAGAACTTCCAATATTATATTGAATAGGAGTGGTGAGAGAGGACATCCTTGTCTAGTGCCAGATTTCAAAGGGAATGCTTCCAGTTTTTGCCCATTCAGTATGATATTGGCTGTGGGTTTGTTGTAAATAGCTTTCATTATTTTAAAATACATTCCATTGATACCTAGTTAATTGAGAGTTTTTAGCGTAAAGAGCTGTTGAATTTTGTCAAAGGCCTTCTCTGCCTCTATTGATATAATCATATGGGTTTTGTCTCTGGTTTTGTTTATGTGGTGGATTACATTTATAGACTTGCATATGTTGAACTGGCCTTGCATCCCTGGGATGAAGCCTACTTGATCGTGTGGTGCTGAGAAGAGTTATATTCTGTAGTCCTGGGGTGGAGAGTTCTGTAGATGTCTATTAGGTCTGCTTGGTCCAGATCTGAGTTCATAAGCTGTCCAATAACCAAAATAGAATAATATTGGTATTTAATACAAAAACAGATCCCACAGACCAATGAGATTGAATAGAAAACTTAGAAATAAAGCTGCACACCTACAACCATCTCATCATTGACAGAGCTGACAAAAATAAAGCAATGAGGAAAGGACTCTCTATTCAATGAATGGTTCTGGGATTACTGTCTAGCCATATGCAGAAGATTGAAACTGGACCCCTACTTTCACCTTATACAAAAATCAACTCAACATAAATTAGAGACTTAAATGTAAGACCTAAAACTCTAAAAATCCTATAAGAAAATCTAGGAAATGTTATTCTGGACACTCATCTTCGGAAAGAATTTATGACTAAGTCTCCAAAAGCAATTACAATAAAAATAAAAATTGACATATGAGACCTAATTCAACTAAAGAGCTTCTGCACAGCAAAACAAACTATCAATAGAGTCAACAGACAACCTACAGAATGGGAGAAAATATCTGCAAACTATGCATCTAACAAAGGTCAATATTCATAATCTATAAGGAACTTACTACATCAAGCAAAGAAGAAAACAAATAACCCTATTAAAAAATGGGTAAAGGACATGAACAGATACTTCTCAAAAAAGACACACATGCAACCAACAAATATATTTTAAAATGCTCAATTTCACTAATTATCAGAGAAATGCAAATCAAAACCACAAGGAGATACCATCTCACACCAGTCAGAATAGCTGTTACTAAAAAGTCAGATATTGATAAGGTTGTGGAAAAAAGGGAATGTTTATACACTGCTGGTGGGAATCTAAATTAGTTCAGCCACTGTGTAAAGCAATTTGAAGATTTCTCAAAGAACTAAAAACAGAACTGCCATTCAACTCAGCAATCTCATTACTGGGTATATACTCAAAGAAAAACAAATTATTCTACCAACAATGCACATACACTCCTATGTTCTTCATGGCACTAATCATCACAGCAGACAGATAGAATAAACCTAAATGCCCATCAACAGTAGAGTGAATAAAGAAAATGTGGTATATATACAAATAGAATACTACACAGGCATGAGAAATAACAAAAGCATATTCTTTGCAGCAACATGGATGCAGCCAGAAGCTATTACATTAAGTAAACTAGTGCAGGAACAGAAAACCAAATACTGAATTTTCTCACTTATAAGTAGCAGTTAAACACTGAGTACAATCAGACACAGAGATAGGAACAATAGACACTGGGAACTACTAGAATGGGGAGGGTGAGAAGATGAAGATTCAAAAACAATCAAGTACCATCCTCACTACCTGGGTAATGGGATCATTCATACCCCAAACCTCAGCAACATATAATATATTTACATAACAAACCTGCATGTGTTCCCCTGAACCTAAAATAAAAGTTTTTAAAAAGTAAAAACAAAACAAACCCAAAAAAATAAAAAAGAAGGACAGATTAAGCCCAAACTATAAAGGGCCAAAATATATATAGAAGTCAGTAACACAGAAATGAGACAATAGAGAAAAATCAATGAAACCCAAAGTTGGACTTTGAAAAGAAAAATCCACAAATGTGGAACCTGTGAATACAGAGGACAGACTAGGAGAAAAGTCACAGGCAGGCAGAATAACATTTGCAGTATATATGAGTGAAAAAACTTTCATTCAGAATATATATTTTTTAAACTCTTAACAGCTAAATACCGAGAAGACAATCAACCCAATTTTTAACAGGTAAAATATTTGAATAGTCCCGTCACAAAAATTATACAAATCTCTGATGAATACATGAAAAGATGCTCAACATAATTAGTCAACAGAAAACTGCAACAAAACCACAGTCAAATACCACTATACACCCACTAGAATGGCTAAGATTTTAAAAACTGACAATAACAAGTATCGATGAGCAACTCTCATATATTGCTGGTGGAAGCTGAAAATGATACAACCCTTTTTTAAAATACTTGGACCATTTCTTATAAAGTTAAACATACATTCACCATATGACCCAAAAATTCCACATCTAAATAATTACCCAAGATTAATGTAAACACATTTTCACACAAAAATATGTATGTTCACAACAGCTTTATTCATAATAGCTAACAGCTGAAAACAACCTAAATTCATCTTATGGATAAGCAAATTGTGATGTATCCATCCCATGAAATACTAACCTACAATAAAAAGGAATTAACCATTATTCAAAGAAGTGTCACAGGATCTTGATCCCACTTGTTTAAAATTTCCTTTGAAAGTTCTTGCTCTTGTCTTCCCAATCTGGACACAATAGTACTGGCATCCATCAAGTGGAAAGTTTGCTCAACTTTAATTTTTCAGTCAAAATTATGTAAGCACAACCAGTTGAGATGTTTGTGGCATTAGTTATAGTTTCTGCTGTTAATCATCAGGCCTGAAGAGGACTGACATAAACTAGAAGAATTTTTTCCTCGCAAATTGATGTGGATGGTCTGTCACTGTGAGCTTCATCGTCAATGTCATCTTGGCCCTTCTTAAAAAGAGCTATCCATTTGCAAACTGCTCATTTATCCGGGGCATTGTCCTGATAAACTTTTCACAAAGATCACTGATTTCACCATTCTTCCACCCAAACTTCACCATAAATCTGATGTTTGTTCTTGCTTCAATTTTAGCAGCATTTGTATTGCTCTGATAGGGTCTTTTTTCAAACTGATATCTTATCCTTCTAAGTATCTCAAACTAGCTCCTGTTCAGACAAGTTATAGCAAGTTAGTACAAGTTTATTTGGGTGAAAGACAAACTGAAACCTATGCATAGTTTTTTCATAATACAAATTTTCCATGAACGTTTTTAAGAACCCTAGTACACTCCTATGAAATGGACAAGTAAAAGATGCTATGAAACCACATAGAAGGAGTGCCTAGCCCAGATTTGTGTCATCCTAGAGGGTTTCTCAGAGGAAGTGATTTTTGAGACAACTGTGGGTTATCCAAAGAGTTAGGAAGACAATGTGCTTGGTTAGAAACCCTGACCCCTTGGAAACCAAGGGTGATGTCATTGTGCGCAGCTACCCATTGTAAATGAGATGTCTCATTATGTGAATTTCAATTCTACCCAACAAATATTTATTAAAGTTCAAATATATAGAAGGCATTCTGTTCTACATATTGGAGTCAAAGAGAAAAAAAAAGTGAGGATGAGCTATACCTTCAAAGAGCTTATAATATGTTGAAGAGGTAAAGCTCAAACACAAAAAATATATTTACAGAGTTTTCATAGTAATCTAAATCAGCTTTAAAAGCCACCTACAGGGAGAGATCCAAGATGGCCGACTAGCAACAGCTCAGGAATGTAGCTCCCAGTGAAAGCGCAGAGAACGAGTGGACGCCGCACTTTCCGACGAGTTTTTGTTGCCCACAGACCGGGAGATTCCCGGCGGAGAAGCCACGCGGGTCGCCGGCGCGACTATTTTGGCCAGCGCAGCTCTTTTGCCGGCACTCAGCGTGGCGCTTCCCGGTGCGGAGTATGCGGGACGGATGGGGACGGGCTCGGCTGGTCCCATCCCCACAAGGAAAACAGCAATTGGAAGTGCTGAGGACTGAGAGTTCCACAGCGGGCGCAGCAAACCCGAGAAGGTCTGGCTCTGTGGGGAACGGGCGTCCGCCAAAGGAAAACTAAGAAACAGAAAAACTTCATCACCGGGCGGAGAGAGATCCAAAATGGCCGCGTAGCAGCAGCTCGGGATTGTGGCTCGCGGTGAGGGCACAGACAGCGAGTGGACGCCGCAGTTGCAGACGAATATTTGATGCCCACGGACTGGGAGA
>PVKP010049322.1:0-14020 GCA_004027715.1 Plecturocebus donacophilus | reverse complement strand
CGATGAGTTTGTGTCCTTTGTAGGGACATGGATGAACCTGGAAACCATCATTCTCAGCAAACTGACATAAGAACACAAAATCAAACACCGCATGTTCTCACTCATAGGCGGGTGTTGAACAATGAGAACACATGGACACAGGGAGGGGAACACTATACGCTGGGGTATGTTGGGGGGAAATAGGGGAGGGAAAGTGGGGGGTGGGGAGTTGTGGGGAGATAGCATGGGGAGAAATCCCAGATATAGGTGAAGGGGAGGAAGGCAACAAATCACACTGCCACGTGTGTACATATGCAACAATATTGTATGTTCTTCACATGTACCCCAAAACCTAAAATGCAATAAAAAAAAGTGTTTAGACATGCACATGGGTCTCCCTCTGTAGTTTTATTCTACAACCCAGAAGTGTTTGAAGAGATATGCGTATGTAAGTAAAGGCTGAGCATCCCTCATTCAAAAATCCAGAATCCAAAATGCTCCAACACCTGAGTTTTTGAGCATTGACATGAAGCCACAAGCAGAAAATTCCATACCTGTCCTAATGTGATGGGTTGCAGTCAAAACTTTATTTCATAAACAAAATCATTAAAAATATTATATAAAATTACCTCAAATTAAAAACAGGCTATGTGTATAAGATGTATATGAAGCAGAAATGAATTTTACATTTAGACTTGAGGCCCATCCCCAAGATATCTCATTATGTTTATGGTAATATCCCCGAATCTGAAAAAAATAAAAAATGGAAAATATTTTGGTCCCAAGTATTTTAGATAGGGGATACTCAAGTTATGTGTGTATATACTTATAAAATAGCTCTGCCTGTTATCAAACAGTGCATCGGTGAATATGCCATTGTATTCCATTAGTTATTTATGATGGATGGTGAACACATCATGATAGCTCAGAGACACACATAAGTGAACAGGATCTCATGTCCATAGTTCACATTGACCTCAGTGAAAGCCTACAGTGCTCTTAAGGCAGGAGCTGGTACATAAGTCCTGGGAGGCAGTCATGCTGTCACACACTGCTCAGTGATCCAACTTGGCTTTTAACTGTCTTCTCCTAAGTGCTGTCAGACTCAGCTATATACGAACGCAGCTGATGAAACCCAGTCCTTATAGGTTGAAACCCTCCAATAGTCCCACATAAACAAATATTCCATGGCACTACCACAGTTTGCATGGCTTTACCTAAAACACAATTTATCTTTTCATTTGTCTGACTGTATTTATTTTGTTCTTTCTCTTTCCACTTCAGATGTTGATGCCTCCCTGGAATTTGCTAAAAAAAAGAAACTGTCCTTCTTTTGAATTATTGCAAAATAGAATAAAAGTCGATGATTTGTTTCTGTCTTGACATTTCAAAACCAGCAATTAATGTGTCCAATATTTACTGAAATAGTATAAATCAGATTTCTCTGTAATCGCTTATTTAGAAAACAGTAAGAAAAATGGTTGTCTGTTTCATAGCAGGATTCTCAGAAACTGTGGAGTTCCAAGGAGTGACAGGAAATAGAAATTATTCAGATTTTACCCTTGCATCTCTATCTACAAATGAACGTGAAGAGCTGCACTGTGGTTTCCCAGCATTCAAGCTACCTTCCCAAAAATGTAGAGATGGAGGGTGGTTATTAACTTCTTCACAAACTTCTCATTCCTTCAGTGGTTATTGCTATTGTTGTATTGACAGTGACTACTTGAGCAAAGAGAGTTAGAACGGCATACATCTTTCTTGTGAATATTTCAGATCACTGGAATAATTTTGTCCAAAAGCTGCTGTTTGGAGGGAGTAGAGTTTATTGCTGAGGAGCTTGATTTCTCTGGGAAAAGTCCCTTTGGCTTTACACGGTTCATCACCAAACCAACGTCTTTAAACAAACTAATCATTGAGGGTGTTGTATTAAATACAATCTAAGAGGCTCAGCAAAAGAATGACATGTTAAGTGCTGTGTGAAGTGTAGTTCTATAACTAGGGATGCACTGTGTATAATGATTTTGGTCTCTCTCGTAGAAGAAATTGTTTTTACTAATTTATCAGGAGCCTTAAAAATCACGCTATTAGAAGCAGTCACAAAAGATTTGGAAGAGTTAATATGTAAACAAGGCATCAAAATGTGAACATGAACAACCTTTAGCATCAGAACAGGTTGGAGCAGAAAAGCAGTTCTATTTGGAGGAGATCTTAGCAAGGCTGGCCCAGGTGGGATAGTCCCGGCCTATGGTCCTTCAGTGAGAACACTTCATAGGTGTTCTGAGGGAAATCTGACAAAGGAAACGCATTTCACATTTTACTTAGGATTAACCTTTATTCCAGGTGACTTGGATTAATTAGTATAAGCTAGAGAAATGTGGCATGAACTTTATAAACCTGGTAGACCCTTTGGAAAATTTTTCTTGGCTGAGCAAATTGTTCAAGAAGAAATTAATGGGGAGTATAGGCAATATCTTTTTGAAATACCAAAAAGTATTTTGTGGCAAAATATCAATGCTGCAGATCTAGGTCCCGTGTTGGGGGATGTATTTATTCTTAGGATGGCCCAGTTTTGAAGAAAGACCATGGGGTTCAACATTGCTGAGATCCTTCCCTAATATTCTCTAGCTTAATTACCCCCAAACCAATAGTGCTATTTATCCTGTTCAGCCAAAAATGCATATATTTATTATACAATATCTTGGAGGAGTCAAAGATATCCTTGTGATTTAATTTTTTTCCCTATGTAACTGAAAGTCAAATTTCATTTATGTGTTCCCTTTTGTTTCAACTATATTAGCTAAACTACTCTTTATATCTATTACTGTAAAATCTATTCACGCTTTTTTCTATAACAATAGCATGTAAGATAGACTTATAAGAATATTATATTTTTAATCACATGCTTTAAACATTATTAGCTATTTTGCTCCTACTAATTATTAAAATAGAAATTTGAAATGATGAATATTTGACTTTCGAAATTGAAATATTTTCTTTAGAACAAAAATACCATATCTACTTTCTAAATATTTTGTACAGATGTTTCATTTTTTAGGAATAATTTTCCACAAAATACATAAACTTCTTATTAAATTTAAAATAACATTTCCAGATTCCAGTTTTCTAGTATTTTCCTAGGAAATAAGATGCAATCCCAGATTGGTTTCAATACAGGAGTCCTGTTTTACACCCAAACACACATAAAGGAGGCTGCTTTACTGCAGCTGGCACTGACATGGAATGAGCTGTCGCTTACCCACCCCACTTCCCCACGTCAAGCCCTAACCACCAGTACCTGAGAATATCACTGTATTTGGAGACAGGGTCTCTAAAGAGGTGAGTAAGTTAAATCACCTCCAGTATGACTGGAGGAGTCCATAGAAAAAGAGGAAACTTGGCTGGGTGCAGTGGCTCACAATCCTAGCACTTTGGGAGGCCGAGGTGGGCAGATCACTTGAGATCAAGAGTTCAAGACCAGCCTGGTCAACATGGTAAGACCTCGTCTCTACGAAAAATTCAAAAATTAGCCCGGTGTGGTGGTGTGGGCCTGCAGTCCCAGCTACTCAGGAGCCTGGGTCAGGAAAATCGCTTGAACCTGGGGGGTGGAGGCTGCAGTAAGCTAAGATCATGCCACTGCACTCCAGCCTGGGTAACAGGGCGAGACTTGGTCTCAAGAAAAGAAAGAAAGAAAGAAAGAAAGCCAATTTGGACACACAGAGATATTCAACAAATATGCATACCCAGAGACAACATGTGAGGATACAGGGAGAAGGCCACCGGCTGCAAGCTAAGGAGAGAGGCCTCAAGAGAAGCCAATCCTGCTGGCTCCTTCACCCTGGGCCTCAGCCTGCAGAACTGTGAGAAAATAAATTTCTGTGGTTGAAGACTCCTGCCTATGGGATTTGTTATGGCAGCCCTAGTAAGTAATATAGCACTAGTCCTATATTATTAGTGATAGAGACACTGACATTATTTGGTGTTTTGCATTTCTGGATTCTTGATTCTGGTAATCATCTTTATCTTGCTTCAGGTCCTGATCTTGCTTAATGCCCTGATTTCAGTTTGCTGAAGATCTTATGCATGAAGACAGTGAATGAAATGACTCTGGGCAAATAAGCCTTATTTCTGTATTCTTCAATTTAAAGCAAGAATTCAGAATCAGAGGGCTGCATATCTACCCTCTCCTTTTAGCCCCACTAGACAGTAGTGTAACCACCCAGTGGGCTCACCTTGCCTGCTGTCTAGACAGAACCGATTCATCAAGACAGGGGGAATTGCAGTAGAGAAAGAGTAATTCACGCAGAGCCAGCTGTGTGGGAGCCGAAGTTTTATTATCACTCAGATCAGTCTCCCCGAGCACTGGGGAGCAGAGTTGTTAAGGATAACTTGGTGAGTGGGGGAAGCCAGTGAGCCCGGAGTACTGATTGGCGAGGGATGAAATCACAGGGAGTGGAAATGGTCTTCCTGTGCTCAGTCAGTTCCAGGGTGGGGGCCACAAGATCAGATGAGCCAGTTTATTGATCTGGGTGGTGCCAGCTGATCCATCAAGTGCAGTATCTGCAAAATATCTCAAGCATTGATCTTAGGAGCTGTTTAGGGAGGGCCAGAATCCAGCTGCATGACTCCTAATCATAATTTCTAATCTTGTGGCTAATGTTAGTCCTACAAAGACAATCTAGTCCCCAGGCCAGAAGGGGGTATGCTCTGCAGTGGTGCTTATCAGAGAAGTTTATACCCAATAGTCGAAATATCTCCAGACATGAATAATTTATTAGAGAAAAGTAAGTCGTTCTACAGCTAATTAAAATTTACTCCAAAACAGAAGTCTTGAAATTCTTCTTTAAAGGACAGAATAGATTAATTATTTGCCATAATGGTAGCTAAACAGACATGTCACTGGTAGCAAATTAATTTTAAGGGTCTGAAAATGTTTGTGTAGACGGTCACACTTGCTATGTTTGCTGATTTAGCACACTTTGGGGTTAGGCACTATGTAAGAGAGGCATTCAGGAACCGAAGACATTCGGTCAGCGATCCCGAAGGCAGAGCTGGGGGCTGGCAGACAAGCAATAAACAGAAATATAGTATGAAGTGCTGAGGCCGTGCCAAAGATGTTGTAAGCCTGCGTCCTGAAAACGGGATTGCCATTGCTCTGTGACAAATGGAGGGCCCACACATTGTATTGAACACCTTCCTTTTGCCATGGCTGTTTATATGGGGCTATCATATGACTCAGTGGCTTTACCTAGCCACATCTTTAAGGTGCTGCTCACACGGTTCTAAACTTTACTTACTATCCAATTGCGTGTTAATATGGAGTTACCAGCTTCCTCTGGATTTGATTTTTAAATAAAGATCAAAAGCCTTCAATTGTGTACTTGCTCTGACAGCAGCGAAGCTTGATCTATTCCCATAAGAAGAAGCCCCAGACACACTGGTGTTTGCTTGTCACATGTAGAATCACTTCTTACTCTTTTAACAATTGTACATGCTAGGATCAAGCTCTCCCTAAACATTTGTGTACCCAACTCTCCCCATCCACTGCCCGCCACCACCTTTATGCATAAAACAGCAAATTCTTCATTCACATCATTGTCTTGAGAGACTGAAGATACAAATGGACAATGCTAGACCATATAAAAAATAGACTTTTGAACCAGTACCTGTAGCATCTTGCCCAGGAAACTCTCCCCTTATATACAATAAGCAACGCAGGAAGCCAGCCTGCTGTAAGTCAGGCCTGCTGGAGGCCAGACTGCTATCTCTAGACAGTCCAGAAAGCTAAACAAAAACTGCTGAAACAACCAGCCCCAAATGGCCAAGAACTGATTAATAACTGACAGCATCACTGAGTTTTGTCCACAGTTCCAGCTTAAGACCAACCAGAGAAAGCCAAATACACATCCCAACCACTCACACAGGGCGTCCTGTTTCCAGTTAGCTGCCTCCAGCTTCCCCTGGCTACCATCCACCATCAGGGCACACCCGGAGACTTTCCTGTCTCCACTGTAAAGCTTTCCACCCCTCTGCCTGCTGTGAGTGAGTCTCGGCCAAACTCAGGGGATGGTGACTGACTCCCTTGCTACAGCAAGCCCTGCATAGCCTTTGCTGCTTTTTTATTTGGTTGGTCTTCTTTTATTTCCAGTTTTTTCCTTCTCTGTCTTCTGTCTTAATTATTACTCTTTGAAACCCTCAAAACAAAAACAAGCAGTTAAAGATATGTGCACTTAACCTTGCCTTCCATGATTTTATTTACCCTAGGGTCAAATTTATTTAGTAATAGTCACTCTGTTTTCTTTCTGCCTTTCTCATTCTTTCAGCTTACTATTAATGAATAATTCACTTTAAGGTTTTACGTTCTGTTGAACTAGAAAGGAAGCCACAGAGAGGAAAAGAGATTCTACAGGTTGAAAGAGGACCTGTGGACTTTCTAGGTGGAAGGTGAGAAAGAAGAGTTAGGAGCTTTGCCATAATTGTAATATTTTGAAGCCAAATGATGGGGAAGATGGTCATGCTTTTAAATGTAAAGGGGGAAGTCTTGAGGAAGGGCCTTGTAGCAGAAGATGCCAACTGTCCACCAACATGCACATTCTTTGTTCTTCTTAAACACAAAGAGAACCCATGCTCAGCCTCCCTAGCTCTTAGGTATGGTCAGAGGTTGATGTTCTGGCCAAAGGGAATGATTTGAAGTGTTGCAGGTCACTCTTAGCCAAAGCCCTGCAGGAAGGGGTCTTAAGGTTGAACATAGGTTCTATTTTCTAGAAACTCTTCTCCTGGCTGAGATAGCCATGTGCAGAGTGACTGGAAGCCATGTGTTGAAGAAAAAATGAATGACTTTGCAAACAGAACTATCACCAAAATGGAGCACCTCTACTAACTTTGAGGATAAGTTTTCATACTCTTCAACACTGAATGATTTGGGGGTTTCTTGTTAAAGCAGTTTAGCTTACATTATCCAGTGTAGGTGTGTTTGAGACATACATTCTCAGAGGAGTAGACTCAAACTCTAGCAGTATTGCATGAGTACCTATAATGTTCCAAACATTATGTTACACCTCAGAAATATAAGCCTGTTAACACATGATGCCCTTTGTGAGACATTTACAATGGAAATCATCAGAAAGAAAACAACACATGGTGATCTACACTCCAGCAGAGTTGGGTCTAACACATTGAGGCCCTTCGTGAAGGAAACACCTAACTCTTCCTGGGAGAGTGGGGAGGACACCAAGATTGGAAGCACTTGAGATGCCACTTAAGGATGACTAGGAGTTCACCAGTGGCCAGGACCTCAGCAGAGGTAAATGTGGGCGGTGGGGAATATGATAAATGGGATGACAGTGAGTCACAGCAGTGCCAGGCACACAGCAAGGACATGCAGAGAAGCAAGGTGGACTTCAGAGGTGATTCACTCCAACAGGTATCTGACGCACAAACTCCCTCTAAAGGAATAAAAACATCCTTCTAAAGGAATAACCAGAGTGCAGGGAACACAGCCCACAAGAAGGGTCCCATCCTCTGTGGAACGCACCTGAACAGCCCGTGTCATAGTGAGGATGCTTAATTCACATTTGGCCTATTGTTAAATCACTAAGATTTTTTAAAAATCTTGTAAAGATTTTGACAGCAATGCAAGTGACTCCAAAACAACACTTCCAAGGGCATGGCACAGTTGCATCATCAGCTTACCACAGTTAGCCTCTTCCCTGATGTATTCTGAACTTATTTACTGGCATTTCTATAACTGAATTTTCCTGGTTTATTAATTTACCAACTTGTGGGGAACGCTCCTGTGTGAGGCCCCCCATAAATTGGGCTTCACAATATGGAGGGCTTGAGCCCAGACACGGTATCTCCAGTTGAGGGAAGTTGAGCTATGGGAAAGCAGGAACAGAAAGAGACTTCGGTTAAAGATAAACCTTGTGGGCAATTACTAGATGGTCATGCAGTCACAGATGCATTGTGTATGATAACTGAGTTTTCTACAAAGACATGCTTTCGACTTTGCTGACTTTTCCAGAAGATAAACAACGTACCCTCTGATGAGATAGTGTGACCACCTGCTCTTGTGGATTGTGTAAGCTGACCCTTCCATTATCCTTATTCTGCGGTGTTGTAACTTGTTTTTCTACTTTAAGACTTTATGTTCCCCTTTGTATCATGTAGGCACACACCTAAGAAAGATATATAAACTGAACCTGAGCACGAATAAAGTTGTTGATGAGGCATTGGCTTCTCAACCCTCCAGATCTCGCTTTCTGTCATTCTTTGTCTTCCGCACACCCCCCATTCAGGTTGGAATCCTCTTGCAGGTGGAGAGCTCCTGGCAGACATGCTCCCTTTAGGTGGAGACCACGAAGAAGGGACCTGGACATTGGGGATTTCGGTGACACTAAGAAGTGAGGCTGCAGCAGTAAGTTTGGATAAGTTTGATTTTTTCTTCCTTCTTTGCTCTTTGTCTTCTCTTTCATTGTAAATATTGAGAAAAGTTTCTAGGTTTCACGTTTCTGAGTTTCATAAAAGTTTTGTACATACAAGTTATTAGGATATTTCATCTAGAGTAAAATGGGGCAGCTCGAGTCGAAGGAGCACAAATTATTTGTACATTTGTTACAGTCTATGATAAAGTCTCAGGGTTATGATGTTAAACTTAAAGTGATAGAAGAATTTTTGCACATAGTATGTGAGATTTGTCCTTGGGTACCTGAAGGTGGTGTGTTGGATGAACCTACTTGGAACATTATCGGGGAAAACACTGAACAATTTTGTTTTTATAACAAGGATTTGCCTCAGTCTAATGTTTTACTTTCTGTTTGGAGCAAGCTATGCCCATGTGTTTGCCCTTCCATGTTGTCTCACCCTTCCGCGCCACCCCATTCCTCTACCGCTTCCTTACCACAGCCAGTTCAAAACCTGCCACAAACTGCTTTAGATTTTAAATCTCCTGAATCAATTCCAGTACCTCCAGATCAGGATGAGATTGCAGAACGCAGTTCATACAGTCATCATAGTGAGTATGCTCCTAGTGCTTTTAATGTTCCGCTAACTGAGGTTATTGTTTCACAGCCTGAAAACATGGCACCGACTCTGCAGTGGACGCCTGGTCCTATTACTCTTACCTTGCCTCCTAATTTTCTGCGTCAGTTCAAGATCTGCTTTCGCTTTGTTCACAGGCTATAACTAACTGCAATCCTCATTGTTTTCCCATTGTACAGAAATCTGCTCCCACGTCTGGAGCTCTTAATTTAAGAGCTACAAATACGGCTCCTGTAACTCCTCTTACTCATGCTTTAATGTCCTTACAAAGACGTTTTTCTGAATATGATAATATGCTTCCTGCTCTTTCCCCAGTAGTAGAAGTGGTTGTCAATCAAGGAAATCATGTTCGGAATTATAACCCTATTCCACCTAAAACCTTAAAGGAACTAAAAGAAGTGGTATGGGCCAACAGCCCCATACACTATTTTTCTACTAGAAAACTTAACTATTTCTGCTCTTCCTCCTTGTGACTGGGGATGCTTAACTAAAGCATGTCTCTCTGGTGGTGATTATTTGCTCTGGAGAGCAGATTATGAGGACCTTGCATTAGAAAAGGCTGAGCAAAATCGCCAAAATCAAATTCCAATCTCTTTAGATATGCCTTGTGGAAAAGGCCCGTTTTCAGGTCTTGATGCACAAGTTACGTTGCTTGAATTAGCTTTTGCTCAAATTAATACTCTGGCACTAAGAGCATGGAAATCATTGCCATCTACAGGAGTAAAAACTGAAGAATTGTCTAAAATAAGACAAGGACCGGATGAACCATTTCAGGACTTTGTGTCTCAATTGCTTCAGGCTATTGGGAGACAAGTACAAGACACTGAGTCAGGAACTTTGTTGGTTAGACAATTGGCCTATGAAAATGCTAACCCTGCCTGTCAGGCTGCTATATGGCCTTGGAGAAAGAAAGGAAACCTTGTTGACGACATTCATTTGTGCGCAGATATTGGCCCTGCGTATCAACAAGGTCTTGCTATGGCTGCTGCCCAAGCTGGCATGACTGTAGCAGCTTATGTTAAACAAAAATTTGACAATTATAATATGGACAGCCCAGATTTAAATGTTACAGATGTGGAAATATGGGACATATGGCAAAACAATGTCAGGCCACTACACCTAATTCCTCTCAGCCTGTTCCTCAAACTAATCAACAACAACCCTGCGAATGTCCTCATTGTCACCGAGGCAATCACTGGGCAAATGAATGTCATTCTAAACAAGATGCCCAGGGCAATCCTTTGATTTACAAGTTGGGAAATGGCCAGAAGGGGCAGTCCCGACCCCCTCACAAATTCGGGGCACCAATTCTTCAGGAATCTCCCCAAACCACGATGGCAAATCCAAATCCATTTCTCAGCTCTTTCAGGCAACCCCAGGCAGCGCAGGACTTGACCTCTGTTCCTCCTCCAGACAAGTCTTAACACCAGAAATGGGACCTCAGGCTCTACCCACCAGAGTATATGGTCCACTCCCCTTGGGATACTTTGGACTCTTATTGGGTAGAAGTAGTTGGACTATGAAAGGCTTGCACATTCATCCCAGAGTAATTGATTCAGATTATATAGGAGAAATTAAAATTATGACTTGGGCACCAAAATGAATTTACACCATAACACCTAATCAGCCTATAGCTCAACTTCTGCTTATTCCAGGATTAACTCCTGTTGGACAGACTTTATCTTCTTCCCCCAGAAATGAAAAGGGTTTTGGATCCTCTAATCAAGCATATTGGGTTCAATCTAACTCTAACTCCTGCCCTGAAATGTGTTTTTGGATTAATGAAAAACTGTTTAAAGGATTATTGGATACTGGTGCTGATGTGTCTATCATTGCTTCTAAGCATTGGCCAGCTCACTGGCTGAGTACTCCTACTATGACTTCTTTACAGGGCATTGGTATGAGCAGCAATCCTGAACAATCAGCCAATTTGCTTCATTGGCGTGATAAAGAAGGCCATGAGGGGTATTTTCGCCCTTATGTTCTCCCTGGCATTCCTCTTAATCTGTGGGGACGTGATGTTTTAGAAGCCATGGGAGCAAAATTGGTTACTGACAATGTGGCTTTACAAATAATGTCTAAACAAGGCTATGAAACTGGAAAAGGATTAGGTAAATATTTACAGGGAATTACAGAGCTCTAAACTTGCCTCAAAAAACAGACCGATCTGGACTAGGGTATTTTACCTAGGGGCCATTATTTCTCCCGATACTGTTGCTGATGCTATCACTTGGAAGTCAGACTTCCCAGTATGGGTAGAACAATGGCCCTTATCACAAGAAAAAATTGTAGCTGCCTGTGAGTTGGTTCGGGAACAACTCGAGGCGGGCCATATGAGACCTACCCGCAGTCCTTGGAATTCTCCTATTTTTGTTATTAAGAAAAAAATCAGGAAAATGGAGACTTTTACAAGATTTAAGAAAGGTCAATGAAATCATGGAAGTCATGGGCGCTTTGCAACCTGGTCTACCTTCTCCAGTGACTATTCCTCAAAAATGGTCATTGATAATTATTGATTTGAAAGACTGTTTCTTTACCATTCCTCTAGCACCGCAAGATTGTAAACGTTTTGCTTTCAGTATTCCTTCAGTTAACTATGGACAGCCATATGACAGGTATGAATGGGTGGTTTTGCCCCAAGGAATGGCAAACAGCCCCACTTTGTGTGAAAACTTTGTAGCAAAAGCTATTCTTCCTGCTCGAAAGCAATTTTCAGATGTAATAATTCTTCACTATATGCATGATATTTTACTTGCAGCAGCTTCTGAATCTCGTCTGCATGCTGCGTTTGCTTATCTGCAACAATGTTTAAATCAAGCAAATTTGGTTATTGCTCCAGAAAAAATTCAAACAACTACTCCTTATCATTATTTAGGCCGAGTTATCGAGTCTCAACAAGTTTCTTTTGACATGCCTAAATTGTGCACCTCTCATTTAACTTCTTTGAATGATTTTCAAAAATTTCTTGGTGACCTTAATTGGATTAGACCCAGTCTTAAGCTTACTACAGGTCAATTAAAGCCTCTTCTCGATATTTTAAAAGGCCCTTCCACCCCTACTTCACCTAGACAATGGACAGAGGAGGCCAGACAGGCTTTACAGCTTGTACATAGAGCTCTTACATATCAAAAATTAACTAGGGTACAATTACATACTCCTTGGTGTTTCTGTGTTCTCTGTACAACCTACACTCCTACTGGTGTTTTTTGGCAACAAGGTATACTTGAGTAGCTTCATCTCCCATCTAGTAGAGGAAAGGTAGTTTCTCCCTATTATGATCTTGTAGCAGCCTTGGTTGCCAAAGGCAGAGTGTGGGCATTAGCTTTATTTGGAATTGAACCTCCTGAAATTGTTGTTCTGTACACAAAACCCCAACAACAATGGTTATAGCAGTTTTCTGATAACTGGCAACTTGCATTTGCAGGATTTCCTGGAAAAATTGTCATCTTCCACCTGATAAATTACTTCATTTCTATTCCCAAGCTGCACTTATTTTTCCTCAGAAATGTGTTAAAGCTCCTCTGTTACATGTGTGTTTAGCTTTTACAGATGGCTCTTCCTCTGGCATTGCTGCTGGCACTGTGAATAAACAACCTTTTTCTTTTCAGACCAAAGAAACGTCCACTCAACGGGTTGAACTCCTAGCTGTACAACACGTCCTTCCACGTTGGGACTGTCCTTTGAACATCTACTCTGATAGTCAATACATGGTTCGACTCGTCCAAGATTTAGAAACTGCTTCCTTGTGTGCTTCTGATACTTCCCCTATCATTCACCTTTTACTTCCATTACAACAGACTTTAAGGCAAAGACTTCAACCTTTCTTTATAGGGCACATTCGTGCTCATTCTCTCTTACCAGGTCCACTAACAGAAGGTAATCACTTTGCTGATCAATTAACTCAAGTTGTTCTTCCAGTTCTTACACCCATACAACAGGCTGAAGCTTTGCATGCCCTACATTACCAGAATACTCGTAGCCTTCGCCTATAATATAAAATCACCCATGAGCAAGCTCATCAAATCGTTAAACAATGCCCTGCTTGTCTTCCACATTTATCTAATCCTTCTCACTTTGGTGTTAATCCTTGAGGTCTGCAAAGTGGCCACATCTATCAGATGGATGTTACTCATTTCTCTCCTTTTGGTAAACTTCAGTATATTCATGTGACTATTGATACCTTTTCTCATTTCCTTGTGGCATCAGCTCACACCGGTGAAGCTACAAAAGACGTCATTGCTCACTGTTTACTTGTTTTTTCTATCATAGGACCGCCCAAAATCCTAAAGACTGATAATGGACCTGCTTATGTTAGTAAAAGTTTTTCTTCCTTTTGCTCTCAATTTCAAATTCAACACCATACAGGTATTCCTTATAACCCACAGGGACAAGGCATTGTGGAACGTGTGCATGCTGCCCTGAAACTTACTCTGCAAAAACTAAAAAAGGGAGAATCCGGTCCAGAACTACATAGAACACCTCACAATTGGCTTAGACATGCCCTTTATGTTTTAAATTTTTTAACTCTTGATTCTGAAGGACACTCTGCTGCTGATAGGTTTTGGCATCCCAAATCTACAGCTTATCCCGAAGTCTTATGGAAGGATGTGTTAACTAATACCTGGAATGGACCTGACCCAGTCCTCATTTGGGGATGAGGACATGTTTGTGTTTTTCCTAGGTCTGCTGACACTCCTGTGTGGGTTCCTGAACGTTTGGTTGAACATGGATTTTCTGCCAATGGGAGGCACCGACACCCTGATCCCTCATTTGAGACATCTGCATCTGATGCCACAGCCCTCTCATCGTCGCTGCTAGAAGAAGAGAACAACATTCCCCTTCCATCGCAGTTCCCTGCCAACATGAACCCAGATGAAGTGACTCAGTGCTAAAGCAGCACATCTGGTGGATTCTCAAGATACTCCTCGTACTCCTGCTGTGATGTTCATTGCTATGCTTGCTATTCTATCTTGTCAGGTTCCTGGTGCCAGGTCTGAAAATCAAG
>PVKP010049321.1:0-14015 GCA_004027715.1 Plecturocebus donacophilus | reverse complement strand
CAAGCTTGCCAACTTCCCTGAGATGGATGTCTTTGTGCTATTAGCGTGTCCTTTGGGTGCCCTATCCCCCCAACTTTCTGGTAGCTTCTTCCGGCCTATACTGGCACCGTGTGAGCTGGAAGCTTCCTGCAACCCTGCCTGGCCACCTCCAGGCCTGGCTCCCTACCTCACGCATTACGCAGACTTGTTGCCTGGTGAGTAGTGGGGCATTGCCTAAGCTGGAAACCTGGGGCATGGAGTCAGGGGGCAAGTATGGATTTTCTTTTGTCCTCCCTTTCAGGCTCTCCCTTCCACGTGCCTCTCCCACCGCCTGAGTCAGAGCTGTGGGAAACCCCAGATGTGTCACTCATTACTGGAGAGCTCCGACCCCCATCTGCCTGGAAGTCATCAAATGATCCTGGAAGCTTGGCCATGACCCCACGGCCCCAGCTGGAGCTGGCTGAGAGCAGTCCTGCAGGTAAATGTGCAAGTCTCCACCCCCAGCTGAACTCTTTCTCCAGATGCAGTGCACACAGACTGAGCCCCTTCCCTCTACAGCCTCGTTCCTTAGTTCCCGGAGCTGGCAAGGACTGGAGCCCCGCCTGGGTCAGACGCCCGTGACAGAAGCTGTGAGTGGAAGACGAGGGATTGCCATCGCCTATGAGGATGAGGGAAACAGCTGATACCATGTGGGGTTGGAGACACAGATGGACTTACAAATGGCTGCTAAGACCTTAAGTGCTCCCTGCACCAACTTCCCATCCCCCTGCTAGGATCCTTGAAGGACCCTGGAAGGAGGGAGAGCAGGCAGCCCTTCACTGAGGATAGGATCCATCTCTGTCCTGTCCTGGCACTGGCACAAGCTCAGCACATGCTCAGTAAATGCTTGTTGTTGGCTGGTGGAATAAGGGGCTTAGGGCCTTCCCTGAGGCCTCTGAACCCATCTGTCTTCCTGGGAGCAGCCCAGGACCTTTGGCCAATCCTAGTTCCTGGTCTGTAGTTGAGGGTCTGCCCTTGTCAAAAGGCAAATGCTAGACAGTCTAGACCAGGGTTTCTCCAACTTGTACTGTTGACATTTGGGGCTGGATAATGCTTTGTTGTGGGGCCTGTCCAGCATATGGTAGGATGCCGAACAGCATCCTGGCCTCTGCCCACTAGACAGCAGAAACACTCCCCTAATTTTGACAACCAAAAATGTCTTCATATATTGGCAAATGTGGGGCAAAACTGCCCTCAATTGAGAACCACAGGTCTAACTAGACCTGCACTGTCCAGTACAGTAGCCACTAAATACATGTGGCTAAACTTAATTAAGATGAAAAGGTGTCACAGGAACAGAAAAACACCGCATGTTCTCACTCATAGGTGGGTGTTGAACAATGAGAACACATGGACACAGGGACAGGAGCATCACACACTGGTGTCTGTCGGGGGTAAATAGGGGAGGGACAGCGGGGGGTGGGGAGTTGGGGAGAGATAGCATGGGGAGAAATGCCAGATATAGGTGATGGGGAGGAAGGCAGCAAATCACACTGCCATGTGTGTACCTATGCAACAATCTTGCATATTCTTCACATGTACCTCAAAACCTAAAATGCAGTAAAATAAATAAAAATAAATTAAAAAACTATTTTCCAAAAAAAAAGATGAAAAGCTGTTTCTCAGTCACATTAGTCATTCGAGTGTTCAGATAGCCACCTGAGGGGACAGTGCAGCTACAGGATATGCCATCATGGCAGAAAGTTCTGTTTGCTGGACAGTGTTGGTCTGTATTGACTCTGAGTTATTTCTAAGGGAGATCACAGAAACCTGAATAAACCAGATACCTTTTCTCTTTATGTTTCTTTTTCATTCATGAAATACTATAGTTCCTGCACAGGTCCTGGGATGTAGATGTTAATTGTACTTAACCAGATTCCTTTCCAGTGTACTTGGAAAGAGAGTTAAATATGCAGTCAGCACACAGTGAAACATTCCTATCTGAGGAGGGAAGCCTCAGGGACAGCTGGATCTCACAGGAGGTACCCGACAAGGACTGAGAGGAGGCTTCCCAGAGGGCATAACACCTAAGCTGGATCTTGAGGAAAAAAATTATTGTCAGGAGAAGAATGAAAAAAGACATTTAGGCTTAAACACAGGCATGAACCAACATGGCAGCTGCTTCAAGCAAATGGGGTTGATGGACACTCAAGGTGGAGAGGAGTGAAATGAAAAGGCTTGCCCCTTCTTCCCCATGTTTGTTGAGAATCTTGTCACAGTGGCATTGTCCAGGGTATTGAAGGTAAACAAAGGAGATGTGGTCCCTGCCCTCAGGGAATGCCTAATCTAATGGTGGAGGCAGGACTGTAAACTGACAAGGTAACCTGGGCAAAGTGGGCATCAATCATGTTTTCTACAGATATGTACTGAGGATACACTCTGTGCCAGGCACTGGAAATACAGCAGTGAGCGATACAAAAGCCATGGTGCTTACACTCTTCCAGGGCGAGATGGACAAATAAAATGCCAAATGGTGATCAGTAAGTACCGTGAGAAATGTAAAGCTGGGAAGCAGAGAAGCGTTTAATGGAGGTAGTGGGGGCGTTGCAATATTAAACAATGGTCAGGGAAAGCCTTTTCAAGGTGAGCAAAAACTGAAGGGAAGTTACAGGATGAGCCGCATGGATAGGAGAGGCAGAGGGAGCAAGTGCAAAGGCAGTGAGGTGGGGGTATGGCTGGCACTTTCAAGGAAATAGCAAGGAGAGCAGTGTAGCCAGAGGAGAGAGTTAGTGGGAAAGTATTAGAAGGTGAAGTCAGCTGAGGGGCGTGGGGAGCCTAGCAGGCCATTGTGAGGACTTTGGCTTTTCTTCTGAATGAAATGGGAGACATCAGGGCATTTCGACAGGGGAGTGACATCTGAAGCTTAAGAAGCATCACTAGGACATCGCGGAAGCCCAGCAGGCGCGCTTCCCTGTCACTGGGTTAGGGAAGGCCTGAGGGCAGGACGGTTTCGGAAGACGGCAGATGTTAGCCAGGCAGCGGAATGGGCGCCTAGAGGCGCGCTGGGGCGGAGAGACGGCGTGAGCAAGATGAGGCAGAGGGCACGCGCGGCGCCGCCCGCCGCTGGCTAGGACGCACGGTGGCCAGAGGGGAGGTCTTAGGGGCCCGCGAGCAGGCTCGGAATAAAACAGGGCTGGCGGGGCGAGGTGGGGAAACTCGAGAAGGACAGGCCAGATATCGAAGTTCTTAGTGAGAGGGCGCCCGAGCCGCCACCGAGACGCAGGACTACAACCACCACAATCCCCAGCGCCTGCGGTTCCGGCGGCGCTGCGCGGGGACCGGCGTGGGGTCACGTGACGCCGGCGAGTCAGGTGACGCTGCGGGGCGGGCGGACAGACTGCGGGGCGGACGGTGGACGCTGGGACGCGTTTGTAGCTCCGGCCCCACCGTTCCGACCCCCGCCGTCGTCGCCGCCATGACGGGGCTAGCGCTGCTCTACTCCGGAGTCTTCGTGGCCTTCTGGGCCTGCGCGCTGGTCGTGGGTGAGGCCGGGCCCTGGCGGGCGGGGGCAGCATCGCGGCCGAACTGGCCCGGCTGGAGCCCAGCGGGAAAGTACCCTGCGGGGAATACTGGGCCCCTGCGCGCTCTGCACCCCGCCTCTGGGGACGCGCGCCTGCGAGTGTCTCTGACCCTGAGAAAGGAGACCCCGATCTCCAGCTGCTTGAGGAGGGGCGCGGGCGGGTGGGGGCCGCGAGGGCAGCACTCCCACTTCCTGCCACTATCGCCGTCTCCCCCCGCCCCCACGTCTCACTGCGGTCCCCCCTTTCTTGCGCCTGACCGGCCCGCTTGGTCACAAGCCGGCTGCTCCGGTTCCTCTTTTCCCGGTCGCTTTGCCCTCCCCCACCCACAGCTTGTTGGATAAACAGCGGAACGGACTGGGCCGGCAAGATCTGGCGGGGCCTGGCTGGAGCGCTTGCTCCCTCCGTCCCGCCTTGGATTGAGGCCTGTGGGTGGCGACTGTGCCTGCGCAGGAGCTTGGTCTGGGAGGTGATGTTACTGAGGGAGTGGCAGAAAATGGAGGCCTAAGCAGAGGAATCTATCTAGACAGCTGTACTGTCACCTGGGGGCAGCCTGAGGACGCCCCTTCAGGGAGGTGGCCCTTCAGCTCGGTAGCTACTTCTTTAGGCTGAGGAACTTCTCTCTACAAAGCAGCCCGTAACCCCCTTTTGTTCTCACTGCTGCAGGAATCTGCTACACCATTTTTGACTTGGGCTTCCGCTTTGATGTGGCATGGTAAGGGAGGGCATGGGCAGGATTCCCCTTAAAGCTTCTTCCCTGCAGCTTCTCCTGTCCTCTCTTCTCTGGTCCCAGCCCTTCCACACCACCACCTGCCTGGGACATGGACCTTTGGGAAATATGCAGTCCGTTGTTGCATGTGGAACTGGTGGGGTCGAAGGAGGGTTAGGGGGCTAAGATTTTGTGCCCTACTTCCCTGCCTGGGCTGAATTGCTGCCTTCTCTGCTTCCACAACAGGTTCCTGACGGAGACTTCGCCCTTCATGTGGTCCAACCTCGGCATTGGCCTAGCTATCTCCCTGTCTGTGGTTGGGGCAGCCTGGTGAGTACTGGGGTGGTGGACTCGGGGCAGGGGCAGGGGCTGAGGCATGGCAGGTGGTGTCACTGGGATCTTAGTTATGCTGGGGACAGTGACAGTTTGGGCTCTGCTCATCAGATTTTTATCCTTCCACCAGGGGCATCTATATTACCGGCTCCTCCATCATTGGGGGAGGGGTGAAGGCCCCCAGGATCAAGACCAAGAACCTGGTCAGGTAAGTGTAAGCGCCCTTGGACGTCTGTCAGAACCAGCTGTGTTGGCGCTGCCTGTGTGTTTGATCTGACATACTGCTTCTGACAAGCCTCCTGGTGGGATGGGATGTTGGTGGGGAAAGGTTGCTGGGGACTTTCTGGGCAGGAAGGATGGTTTCTTTCTCATCTCTTTCTCTTTTCCACTCCTTATCCCTAACCTCTACCACAACCAGCATCATCTTCTGTGAGGCTGTGGCCATCTATGGGATCATCATGGCAATTGTCATTAGCAACATGGCTGAGGTATGGAAGGCCTGGGTGGGGACAGGAATCCATTCCGGTGTGTTCTACACATTGCTTAGAGATTGGATTCTGTTTATTTTTCTTCTTCCCTCAGCCTTTCAGTGCCACGGACCCCAAGGCCATAGGCCATCGGAACTACCATGCAGGTGGGTGTATGGGCATATGAAGGCAAAATGCTGGGGCTTCATGCTTGCTTCCCCTCCCCTCTCCCAGCTTGGAGCCTCATTTTAATATTCTGTTACCTACTTTGACCTGCTTTGCAGAGTGGGGATGGGGATTAGCCCCATTAGCCCCTATCTCCCCCATTCCTGGCTCAGCCTCACTGTACCCCTCTCTGTCCTCCCAGGCTACTCCATGTTTGGGGCTGGCCTCACTGTAGGCCTGTCTAACCTCTTCTGTGGAGTCTGCGTGGGCATCGTGGGCAGTGGGGCTGCCCTGGCCGATGCTCAGAACCCCAGCCTCTTTGTAAAGATTCTCATCGTGGAGATCTTTGGCAGCGCCATTGGCCTCTTTGGGGTCATCGTCGCAATTCTTCAGGTGCTGAATCCCCTTGGGGAGCCTCTGTGTCCTTGTCCCCAACCTAGCCTCAGCCTCCTTCTGGGGAAGCTGAAGTGCTCTCCTTCTCTACCTATAACTGTAGATTCCCCCAAACAGCTTCCACCTCCTCATTTCCATCTTCTGGTTTTCTCCTACAGGGGCTATTTTTGGCTCTGATTTGGTGTCACTGACAACAGCCCTGTTTCCCCCCCCACTCAGTGCTTTGTATCTGTATAGCTCTCAGTCTCTCCCTCTTTCTCTTCTTTCATTTCTGTTCTCTCATGCTCTTCATGTGTCTTGTCTCTCTTTGTGATCTAGACTAGAATGGGATTTTGTCTGTCTGTATCTGTCTGTCATGGTGTGTTTGACCATCTCTGAGCTATGTGTATCTCTGTGACATGCCTGTCAGTAGGACAGCATTGTCTAAATTGTGTGTGTCTACTCTGACAGTGGAAGTTTGTGACTAAGGATCAGCCTGAGGGTCTGTGACTGTGGCTGCTTGACTGGGTTGACTCTTAGTGACTACCTTTATCCATACACCACTTCTCTCCATCTGTCTGTCCCACAGCCTAACTCTGTGGTTGTCTGTCACAGTGTGTCCCTCCCAGTTAGTCATACATCTCTTGTGGTCTGTCCATCCAACCATTTGCTAGGTCTAAATTTTCTGTCATTTGTCACTGCCTTACCTATTCCTCTGTCCCTGCCTGATTTCTCCTGTTCTTCTTTTGCAGACCTCCAGAGTGAAGATGGGTGACTAGATGATACGTGTGGGTGGGGCCGTGCCTCACTCTTATTTATTGCTGGTTTAACTGGGACAGCTGGAGCTGTATCCCTTAGCCTTTCAGAGGCTTGGTGTTCAGGGCCCTCCCTGCGCTCACCTCTCGCTGCCTGTTGACTTGGAGGCACTGCAGTCCAGGCTGAGTCCTCAGTGTGGGGAGCAGGCTGTTGCTGATGACTCTGTGCGGCTGCACACTTGTGTCCCCCACCTCTACCCCCAACCCATCGTCCTAGTGTTTGTGAAATAAACTTGGTATTTGTCTGGGTCAGGGCCGCTTCTGTTGTCCTCTTGCGCCACCATTCACAGAGGAATGGTAAAGGGGCCTGTACGCCTCAGCCTCATGCCAATCCCTTGTCAGCTTTCTGACTGCACACCTCTGATCTGCACAGAGCTGGCTCCTAGGTAGGGAGGTAAGGGTGCTGGGTAGAGGACTCTGTAGCCCCCAAACATCCTTGTTGAGGGGATGAGGAAGTGTGCAGATATGGGCCCTTGGGTATGTTTGTGCCTGTGACCCCTTTGCTCAGCGATCTGACTGACCACCATGCCCGAGTTGTCTGACCACGTCTACTTACCTGGCTGTACACTGGGGCATCATCATTGCCGTCCCTGTGAGGCCTGGAGCCCAGGCAGTGGCTTCTGCCCCGAGTGATAGTCCAGTCCTAGCAGTATCCCCTCCCAGAAACCTCTACTCTGATCCTTGTTCCCAGGGCCCTAGGGAGCTCCTCCTGACCCTGTCCAATCTTATTTTCTCCTTCCCTGACCCTGTTTCCTGTTACCCTAGAAGCCCCAGCCACCTCCAGCCCACGCCTTTAAGGGTCCTGCCCCCTCTCCGCTGGCCGATCTTGAATCTTGCTCCAATTAGAGAGTTGACAAATCCCTAGTCCCCCAGCTTCAGTCCGCCCAACCTCCAGGCCCCCGTTCTGTGGAGTTCGCGCTCCGATCCAATCCCTACTCCCAGCTAAAGGGCTCTACAGTCCTCACCCGCTCGCCGATCTGACCTCTAAGCCTACCCCTTGGACGAACAGGACCCATTTACTCCGCCCCTCTCGGGTCCGTGCCTCCTGGGTGCCCCGGCTCGGCCGCCGGCAGGGCGGGCTCACAGCGGCGCGCGGCGGGTGCAGGCGTGCTGGAGGCGGGGGCGCGCGCGCGGGGGCGCGCGGGCCAGGCCTGCCCCTCCGAGGCGCCGTAGCGCGGGAGGGAGGCGGCGGCGCTGTGGTCCGTGGGTCCGCCGGTCCGTGGGTCTGCCTGGCCGCCCGGCCCCGCCCTGCCCCCCGGGGCGGCTCGGCTCCATGGCCCGCGGCGGCGGCGGCGGCGGCGGTGGCGGCGGCGGCGGGAGGCGACCCGGGGGCCGCGGTGGCCGCTGACCGGGTGGCGGGAGGCGGCGGGGCCGGGCCATGGGGGACGGAACCGTCCGCAGCCGCCGGAGCCGGGAGCCCTGCCCAAGCCAGAGCGGCGTCCCCTGCTGAGCCCCGAGCGCCGGGTGAGAGAAGGGTGCGCGCGGCCCCCACCCAGGGCCCCGAGATTCCAGACCTGGCCCCGCGAAGGGCACCCCGAGCACGGCCCCCAGATCCCAACCCAGGAGCCGGTGAGAGAGGCACTGGCGGCCAGACCCTGGCCTGGCTACCCCCACCCGTCCCCACTCCGGCGCCCCTCCTGGTGGGCTCCTCCGCCCGCGCCCAGCTGGCCTCCCTCATTGTCCTCTCTCTCCCCCCGGCCTCGTGGCGCGGGGAGGCGTTCCGTTCACGTTTCCCCTTGGCCTTTGCCTCGGCCCCTGCCCTCCACCCACTCCCCCTGCCCCCAGGCTCCACACCCACCCTATCTGTGTGGCCTGCCCGTCCCCGGGTGCCACGTGTTCATCCTGCCAGCCCCGCCCAAACGCACCCCTCAGCCTGGCCGCCAGCCTGACCCAGAACCCCTGCGCCGGAGGGAGGGTGGGAATGTTTGCACGCGGGTCTGGGTGTGAGCTGCTTGGGAGCCTGGATGTATGGCTGTGGAAGTCCAGGAGCAGTGGCTTTGTTTGTGAGTGTGGAACTTCCTGTGTTACTGTCACCCGGGTGTGTCTGTGACTCTGTAGTTTGTGTGTCGGAGTGTGGGTGACTAGCTGGAACCAGGGTGTCCCTGTGATCCTGTGTGCCTGTGAGACTCGCCCCGCACCCTGAAGCACTGCCAGAAGTGGCTGTCGCTCTCTTGGAACCGTAGCTGAAGCCATCGCCCAGGCAAGACCCCTTCCTGCCATGCCCAGAGCTGTGCTGTCTCCAGGCCCAAGCAGCCTCTTTTCTGGGAATCAGAACCAGCTGTGCTGGGCAGGGCCCAGGGTCTTGGTCCCAGTCCCACGGGGCTGGCTTTTAGGGCTTAATTAAGTGAGGGGTGCCCCTGCCCCACCCTGTATTTTGACGTTTTGCTCTAGTGGGAAGGGAATCCGTAAACATCCAGTCCGTATTTGGGGCCCCGGGATGCTGAGGGCAACTTCCCAGCCTGCTCCTAGTTGTCCCAGCCTGCTTGCTGCTGGGATCTGAATGAGCAAACCACTTCCAGCATGGCTCCTGGAAAGACTAAATGAAGTCATGAGTAGAAAGTACTCCTGCAGGGTAGGTGCACAGTATTGTCTCTCTTCCTGCTTCCCCAAGCAGTGAGTTCTGGGTTGAGGATGCTGCCCTGTGGGGTGTCTTTTCTCAGGGGCACTGGTGCACAGGGGGGTCTATAGGTAGATAAACATGTCTCCATGCTTAGGTACAAACCAGTGTGGTCAGAGTTCACATGTCTGTGTTCCTGGGAAGGTGTGAGTGTGTGTGTGTAGAGTTGTGCAGTGAGGGTGCCTGAGTGTGTCAGTGAGGTGGAGAACAGTAAGTGTATGTGGCTTAGTAGTCGGGTATGCCTGAGGATGTGTGCTTACGGAGTTGCTGAGAACTGTGCCTGGATGTCCGTTTGCAGGTAAATAATGTGAGTCTACGAGTGTGAAGGGGTATGAGCAGGTCAGTGTGAAATAATGTGAGTCTGTGAGTGTGAACGAGTATGAGCAGGTCAGCGTGGGGTGTGGCCCATGAGTGTGAGCAGCTGGGCGGGAGGTGGGTGCGCAGCCTTGCCTATCCTGCCCTGACCTGCTGGATCTGTTTCCCTCCCACCCTGCTCAGGCCGGCAGCCGGATGCCCGGGCCCACTGGGCGGGCCAGCGGCCGCCTGCGGGATGAGCAGACTGCTGGGGGGGACGCTGGAGCGCGTCTGCAAGGCTGTGCTCCTTCTCTGCCTGCTGCACTTCCTCGTGGCCGTCATCCTCTACTTTGACGTCTACGCCCAGCATCTGGCCTTCTTCAGCCGCTTCAGTGCCCGAGGCCCTGCTCGTGCCCTCCACCCAGCTGCCAGCAGCAGCAGCAACTGCTCCCGGCCCAACGCCACCGCCCCTAGCTCCGGGCTCCCTGAGGTCCCCAGTGCCCGGCCCGGTCCCACGGTTCCCATGCTGCCACCCTGTCCTGACTCACCACCTGGTCTTGGTGAGCCTGGAGGGTAGGGCCTGCCTTTAGGGAAAAGAGGGTCTTACCAGTTTGACAGGAGAAATGGCGTCTGGACTCATGGGGGTGCCAAGGGTCCAGGTCTGTTGTAAGAGGGCTATTCTTGGGGTTTCCTAGCCCACCCCCAGGCTGAGGGTGGGGGCTGGTATCTGTGGATTCTGACCAATGCCCTGATTCCTGACACTGTCCTGCTTGCAGTGGGCAGACTGCTGATCGAGTTCACCTCACCCATGCCCCTGGAGCGGGTGCAGAGGGAGAACCCAGGCGTGCTCATGGGCGGCCGATACACACCACCTGACTGCACCCCAGCCCAGACGGTGGCGGTCATCATCCCCTTTAGACACCGGGAGCACCACCTGCGCTACTGGCTCCACTATCTACACCCCATCTTGAGGCGGCAGCGGCTGCGCTATGGCGTCTATGTCATCAACCAGGTGCCTATGTGGGGCCCGTGTGCCTATTGGTGTATATGTGGGTTGGGGGCATTTGTGGGTCCTTGTCTGCCCATGGCCACGTGGATATGTGGATGTACCTGGGCGTAGGAGTCTGTGTGTGTGTGGAGGGGGGTGTGTGTGAATGTTGGCATGGACACTGGCAGGTATGTGCATGGTCTCAAAAGGGGTTGAGCCCCACTCTCTACCCTTAGCAGCCCTTACTCCATGGTGATGCAGGCCTAGGGTATGCTGGAGAAGGAGGTGTTGAGGGCCCTGAGGAGAGGGAGCTAGACCCTGAAAGAAGGATGAAGCCTGCAGAACCTTTTGGGACAGGTGCCAGCCACAGCCTGAGGCCAGGGCACTCAGCTCAGCATCTTAAGGCCTTTGGTGGGCCTGGCTAGGGCTGGCCACTAGGTCCCAGAAGGGACCTCTGATGCAGGCCCCTCTGGCCCTACTGCAGAGGCCTCCTAGACTTGGGCATGGGTCCCTCCAGTAGGATGGGGCACAGGTGGAGGTGGAGCAGGGGGCCGTAGAGCAAGGAAGGCCCTGGTCCAGCCCTGAGGTTGGGAAGCAGTTGTTGAGATGAGTCTTAAGGGATGAATAGGCATGAGTGACTGGAGAAGCCAGCATTCTAGGCAGAGGGACCCGGAGGATGCAGACCCAGTGAGAGAACTGGCCTCGGGTTCAGGAACCATTGGCTGAGTTGTGGTGTCCAGCATGTGGCTGGGTAGCAAAGATGAGGCTGGAGGAGTTGGAGGTCAAACTGAGAAGTGCTTTGGAAGGCCTGCTGGCAGCAAGTCCGGCCCAAAAGTCACGGGGCACCATGTAAGGTTGTTAACGGGAGAGGGACTTGCATGTTTGCTTTGTAGAAAGGTTGCTCTGGTTGCATATGGATGGAGAGGGGAGGTTAGAGGCATCATGGCCCATTTGAGAGAGCGGATGATGCCCAGGAAAGAGGTGGTGACCCTGCGGATGAGTGGGGCGGGAGTTGCGGGGAAGAAGCGGGATGTTACGCAAGTAGTGGAGAGTGAGAGAAGAGCGACGTCAGGACAGCGTGAGGGTTTCCGCCTTGGCCGTTGGCTGTGCCTGTGAGTGAGATGGGGACACAGGAGCTGGGCCAGCTCTGGGGGAGTGTGACTCTGAATCCTTTCTTGCGTGTGATGAGTTTGAGCGCCTGTGGGAAGTACATGTTTAGCAGGCAGTTAGACAAATGCGTCTGGACCTAGAAGGGAGGTCTGCGTGGAGAGAGGGGTCCGGGAGCATCAGGAGTAGATTTTCTGGTCCCTAAAACCAACAACGTCTGACCTGCCAGGGAGCAAGGGGCATGGGGAGGAGAAAGCCAGCACTTAAGGGATGGAGGGAAAAAGAGGCCGCTACAGAGGCTGAGAGGATTGGCCAGAAGGGGCGGAGGAGACCCAGGGTAGTGTGGGATCCCGGAAGCCCAGCAGTCAGTGTTGGGAAGGATACGTGGCAGCTGCATGAGCACTGTGGGGGTGTGAGGAGGGATGTGGACCAAGACTCGTCCAGTGGATTTAGCAACAAGGTGGGCCCAGCGAGAGCCATTTCAGGGGCATGGTGGGGGCGGAAGCAGATTGCAGTGGGTTGAAGAAGGAATCGGATTTGACGAAATGAAAATAACCAATTAGAGACAACTCTTTAAAAAAAAGTCCCTGCTGAGAAGGGAAGGCAAAAGGTAGGGTGGTGGCTGGAGGGAGGTTTGTTTTTTCAGATGGGAGAGGATTGAGCATGTTTATGAGCCATATGGGAGAGACACAGGACTGGTGCGAGGTCAGAAGGAGTGCTGATGGGCTGGGAGGAAAGCACAGTCTCTCCAAGGGCTGGGGGAAGAGAAGGTGCAGGAGAGGGAGGGAAGAGAGCTGGCGGGCCTGGGCAGGTCAGGGTTCCAGAGGGGAGCAGCTCCCACCTCTTCTGGCAGTGGCTTTGCTAGTAGAAAGGAGGGGGGCTTTCTCTCCTCATCCCAGAAAGGCCACTCATTTACTCCCTCTCCAGGAACCTTTCTGGCTCTTGCCTGGAGATTGTGGATTGGGGCAGGGGTTCAGGTGTCAGCTCCTCCTATTGAATGCTTCCTGCTATGTCCAGTGTTTGGTGCTTAGGCCTACATGGCCAGGACCCCTGGAGCCCCAATTCTTGGGGATCCCAGGCTCACTGGGCTGTGACTGCCTAGAGGCCCTCTGCTTGTCATTTTGTTGCAGAGACAAGTGAATGTAGCCCAGCCCTGTCCTGGTCTCAGAGGCTGCCCAGGCAGCTGGATGTAGCTCCAGGGAGCCTGAGGCTCAGTGGCACAGTCCCCACAACTCCTGCATCTTAGACACTGGTCATTTGGGGCATTCGTTGTTCGTCTCACTGCATGACTTTATACACAGCACGGATGGGACCAGGGCTGGCCATCTCTCAAATCCCTGCTGGCACAAAGGAGAGAGAGCCATGGGGTGTGTTTGAATGAGTGAATGAGACGAGAATGCCACATGACAGTGTCAATGGGTATTGGCATAAAGGAAACCCATGGGAAGGAAGGAATAAGTGTACTGGAGTGGGGAAGTTTGGTCAGGGGAGTTTGTCCAGCCCTGAGTGTGACAAGCACAGGTACTGCTAACCTCAAGGCCTACAGGCAAGAAAGAGTCTGGCATATTCTGGGGCTGCTGAGGGATGTCGTGTGGCTGGGCCTCAGGATCTGAGGGCAGTGGCCAGATCCCAGGTGAGAAGCTGGCCTGGATCCTGAGAGTCTGGTGGAGCCATGCAGCGAGGGGGCTGGTAGACCCCCAGGGACTGCTCTGGAGCATGGCAAAGGGGCAAGGGCTTGCTAGTCACAAGCCCAGAGCTGACCTGCCCCTCCCCCAACCCAGCATGGTGAGGACACCTTCAACAGGGCCAAGCTGCTCAATGTGGGCTTCCTAGAGGCGCTGAAGGAGGACGCCACCTATGACTGCTTCATCTTCAGCGATGTGGACCTGGTCCCCATGGATGACCGCAACCTATACCGCTGCGGCGACCAGCCCCGCCACTTTGCCATTGCCATGGACAAGTTTGGCTTCCGGTGAGGGCTCTCTTCTCAACTAGACCCAGCCCTCCTGCCCCCACCATACACTGGCCCACTTCCAGCCCCAGGGCCCCACTTGCTCCTGGCCCCAGCCCCAGACCCCACTGCTGAGGCTGGATCCTCCCTGGACTCCACTGGACGTTCCCCCTGACCCTGTCTCTGGTCCTCCCCCTGGAGTCCCCTTGGGGCTTACTGACACCTGCTCTCCCATGCCACAGGCTGCCCTATGCTGGCTACTTTGGAGGTGTGTCAGGCCTGAGTAAGGCTCAGTTTCTGAGAATCAATGGCTTCCCCAACGAGTACTGGGGCTGGGGTGGCGAGGATGATGACATCTTCAACCGGTGAGTAAGCACGGGGTGGGGAATAGGCTGGGTGGGTGGGGGTGAGGTGCAGACTGGGTGGGGCTCCTTGCCCTTCTTGGGGCCCATTCCAGTCTGTCTGTCCCCATCCTCAGGATCTCCCTGACTGGGATGAAGATCTCACGCCCAGACATCCGAATCGGCCGCTACCGCATGATCAAACACGACCGTGACAAGCATAATGAACCCAACCCTCAGAGGTGACCCCAGCACCCTCATCCCTCACTCCCTAGAGTGACCCCAGCACCCTCACCTCTCACTCCCCAGAGGTGACCCCA
>PVKP010049320.1:0-14015 GCA_004027715.1 Plecturocebus donacophilus | reverse complement strand
AAAGAGGTTTTTAATACCCATTTTTAGACTGTATTCTAGCCTGGGCAATAAAACAAGAATCCCATTCTCTCTCCCTCTTTCTCTTCCTCTTTCTTTCTCTCTTTCATTCTTTTTTTCTTTCTTTTGCTGTTTCTTTCTTTCTCCTTTTCTCTCTTTTTCTAAAATCTCTTCCTCTTTCTTTCTCTCTTTCATTCTTTTTTTTCTAAAAAAAAAAAAATTTTCAATAAAAAAAAGACCTCTACAAAATAGTTGACTATTTAAAGCAAAATTATACAGTTTATAAAATATTTAGAATTAACATATATAACCTAGTAGCCCAAAGGTCAAGAGGGTGAAATAGAAATTTTCAACTGTAAGGCAATTAAGCAATATAATATTAATTAAAGATTGCTATAATAAACTAAAGATTGAAATTTCTATAGCAGTCAATAAAACGCAAAACAAATAATAATACATTTGGAGGTAAAAAATAAAATTAACTTTCCATTATTTCCAAATAAAGCAAGAAATGAGGAAAAAAAAGAACAAATAACATATGAAGGAGAAATAAATACTAACATGACTGATTTAAACCACAAAATATCAATAAGTACATTAAATCCCAATGGTAAAACAGGCATTGTCTCAAAGAAATATAATGTGAGTCACAAACAGCATTTTAAATTTCCTGGTAGTCATATTAATAATGTAAACATAGAAGATTAAATTTAGTAATGTATTTTATTTAACCTAGTGTATTTAAAATACCATAATTTCAACATATAATCAATAGAGGATTGTATTAATAAGATATTGCATATCATTTGTCTCCAGATTGTCTCCAAAATCCCATGTTTATTTTATACTTATCACACATCTAAATTGAGACTAGACATATTTCAAGTACTCAATAGGTACATGTAGCTAGCAGCTAACATATTGTAAAGAACACAGCCAAACTCTCTAAATAAAATAGATTATCAAAATGTATATGAAAGTAAAATTCAAATGCATGTGGTTTATATAAAACAAACTTTACATATAAGAACATTGATATGTTAAAAGTAAATGGAAATAGTTATGTTACAAACAATAATCAAAGGAAAGCTGAAGTGGATATGTTAATATTAGACAAAATAGAGATAAAAAGGTGCTATTTCATAAGAACATAAATATCTAAAATGTGTTCATAATTTAATGACAGAGTTTCAAAATGCATGAAGCAAAAACTAATAAAGGATAAGCACACAAATTTGAAATAATAGTTGGAGATATCAATACTCTCCTCAAATGATTAACAGAATAACAGAAGGAAATTAGTTTAGGTAATTGCATTAGTTAGAATTTATAAAATCTATTTCTTATACATCCAAATACACATTATTTTCTAGGTTATTCAAAAAAATCATCAGGATAGACAATATTGTGTGACATAAAATGCCGCAATAAATGTAAAATCTTAAAATCAAAGTGTATGTATTAGATTGTAAAGGCTACCTTAACAAAATAGTACACACTAGATAAACAGCAGAAATTAATTTTCCCACAATTCTGGAGATTAGAAAGCTGATCATAAAGTGTCACCAAGTTGGATTTGTACTGAGGCACCTCCCCATGGCTTACGAATGCCCTCATTTTTTGCTGTGATCTCACATGGTTGCCCCTCAGTTTGTGTGTTGTCGATGTTCTAATCTCTTCTTATAAGGATACCAGTCATATTGGATGAGGGCCCACCCACATGACCTTATTTTACCTTAATCATCCCCTTTAAAGCCCTATCTCCAAATATAGTCTTATTTTGTGGTATGGGAATATAGGGCATCAGCAAATTAATTTGAAAAGGGTCATATTTTGACCTATAACAGTGTGTTCACTGACCAAAACACATTTAAGCAAGATTAAATAACTTAAAGTTACCTTAAATATCCTGAAATATAAATATATATATTTGTGTATATATATATTTGTTTATGTAAATATATATATGTATATAGTTGCTGCAGCTGCACTGTGAAAGAAAAGAAAAGAAAAAGGAAAGAAGCACATAGAAAGGATTGCTGAAGGGACTGGTATGCCTGAAATGCCTGGAGAGTCCAAGAAACATAGAAAAAGGGTTAAGGACTATTAATATCAGCCACCTGATAGGGGACACTGTAGTATCCAGTGGTCTGCTCTGTCGAGAACACTGGCAGTCCAATAGGCATTATTGTTGTGGAACCCCTTTAAGAGAGAAATGCTACAGTGCCCATCCCTCTCAAGAGGGCAATGCTATTGCCAATATAGAGCTAATATAGCCTGTGAGAACCCATGATCTAGGTTCCAGATCCCCAGCTGCACCACAAGCATCCATACTTTGTACATTATTACCAAAAAAACAGTGGGGTTGCCTGTACCCTGTGTGCTGGTGCCACTGCTGAATTAATTTCAGTAGTTGTCGTCTCTCCTTGCATGCTAATGTTCCTGATTCCAAGTCTATGGCTGCTCCGTGAGTTTCATGCATAGACACTAGTGGCATTACCATCATAAGTCCACCCATGTGGTGTATATGGCTTTTAGAGGGATCCCTGGGCTCCAGCTTCTTTGTAGGAGAAAAAGAGATCAAGAGTATGCCAGTAAGCTTTTGCCACAGAAGATTCCAATGGTCCTTATTGCTACCACAGACAACTATCATCTTGTTTGCTGAGGAGCCCCCAAGATTTTCAGTGACACTGACAGATGACAAATCTACATGGAGATGACACTGATGCACCCTCACCAGAGCTGGAACTGCTGCACTCCCCCACCCTCCACTCCCCCAGCCATCACTCACACCTACAATAGGTAAAGGTCTTTCCCCAATGAAAACAGTATGAGAAGTTTGAAAGTGGTGATTTCTCAATCAATTGCACAGACATCCATGCGAGGCAACAAAATTATAAAAAACTAAGGATCCACGACACTACCAAAGGAACTCAGTAATTTTCAAGTAATTGATCTCAAAAGCATGGAGGTCTGTGGATTTTCTGACACAGAATTCAAAACAATTGTTTTAAGAAGCTCAGTAAGCTACAAGAAAATGCAGATAAACAGTTCAGTCAAATAAAAAAATATGTGAACAAAAAGGAAGTTTAACAGGGATATAGAAACCATAACAGAACAGAAACAGTAGAGCTAAAGAATACAATGAATTAAATAAAAATATAATACCATAGTGTTAGCAGAATTGAGCAAGCAAAATAAAAATCCTGTGAACTCAAAGGTCATTTCAAAATGTCCTATCACAAGAAATAAAAGAAAATTGAATGAAAATAAATAAAGCCAACAGAATTTATTGGACACCTTTAAGAATAGCTAAATGGTTTTAAAAGTATGCAACTATATGCTCCCTACAAAAGACTCATTTCATTTTTAAGGACACACATAGACTGATAATGAAGGGAGATATTTCATGCATCTAGAAACCAAAAGAGAGCTGGGGTAGCTATATTTGTATTAGACATAATAGACCTCAAGTTAAAAACCAAAAAAAAAAAAAAGAGAGATAAAGGTTTTTATTTACACACCCAACATCAAAGCACATAAATATATAGAGAGAATATATACATTTGACAGATTTCCAGTCTGAATGATCAAATAAAATGAAGACCCAAATTACCAATACCATGAAAGCACATTACTACTTTCTCTGTGGATCTTAGGAGAAAAAGCATGGAATTTTTACCAATTTTATTCCAATAATTTAAAAAACATGGATAGAGTAGAGACATTTTTTTGAAACAGAAATAATATCAAAGCTCACACAAGAATCAATAAACTCACAGTTCTCTTTTTCTAAAAAAATTCAAAACTGCATTCCTAAGTAAAATATGTTTCATCAAATTAAATGCTAGGCATAGATGGCTATTTGGTAAATTCAACCAAATAATTAAAGAATAATAGTACCTATTTTACCCAAACCAAAAGTTTCTAGAAAAGAATAGTGAAGACAAATATCAACACATCCTTTAAGACCAGAGTTATTCTGATAACAAAACTAAAACGTATAAGAAAAAAATGTTAATTCAACATCTAGCATGATAGAAAAGCACACGTTTTTAACAAATTTTAAAGGGAAAAGTCTAGTAATATATACAAAAGGTCATTGCCAAGTAAGTTTTATCTTGAGACTATAAGGATATCTGTTCTTATCGTAAATATTAGGCCTTGCACTGTCAGTCATAGTTAGTTCTAAAAGGCAAGAAAAATAAATGAAGGGCATAAAGTTTGGAAATGTAGAATATGATTACAAGAGACATGATTGTTTACCTAGGAAAGCCTAAAATACCAATCCTGCCAAAAACAACCTCCATAAACTTTGGCCACAGTGAGATATCACACAGCACCCTGTCTTTGCTTCTTTCTTTCTGTCATTTTTGTTTTTAAGTAATTTTCTCCAATGGTTTAATTAATTTATTGTTTTTATTTTTAGTATAAACATTATACATTTTGTTGTTACCATGAGGCTTACAAAAAATATTCTACAGTTACAAAAAGTTATCTTAAACTGATGACAACCTAACTTTGATCACAAAGAAAAGAAACTAACAAGCAAAGAAAAAACTAAAATATTCTACACATTAAGCCCACCTCTCCCTTTATATTTTGCTGTCTCAAGTTTTATTTTTTATGTAGCCTATTTCTTAGCAGAATTGTATATTTATCATTTTTGACATATTTGTCTTTTAGTTTTCATACTAAATATATAAATGGTTTACACACCAAAAATACAGTATTAGCCTGTTCAGAATTGTCTGTGCATCTGCTTTTACCAGTGAGTTTTATATCTTCAGATGATTTCTTGTTGCAGATTAACATCCTTTTATTTCAGATTGAAAGCTTCCTTTAGCATTTTTTAATGAAATGAGTCTGGTGGTTATAAATTTCCTCAGCTATTGTTTGTCTGGGAAAGTCTAATTCTACATTATGTTTGAAGGATAACTATGCTGAGTACAATATTTTTGGTTGAGAGGTTCCCCCCCCCCTTTCAGCACTGTGAATATATCAACCTACTCCCTCCTTGTCTGTAAGGTTTTTACTGCTGCCAAATGTATAAAACTTCTTTATATGCATTTACTTCTTCTCTCTTGCTCTTTTTGGGATTCTTTCTTTTCCTTTGACATTTGCAAGCTTGATTATTATATGCCTTGACGTCATTTTACTTGAGTTAAATTTGCTTTTCGTTTTTGACATTATTGTATTTGGATATTTATATTTTTCTCAACATTTAGAGAGTTCTCCACTACTGTGTTTTTTTTTTTTTTTTTTTTTTTTTAAGATGGAGTCTCACTCTGTCATCCAGGCTGGAGTGCAGTGGCATGATCTCAGCTCACCGCAACCTCCGCCTCCTGGGTTCAAGTGATTCTCCTGCCTCAGCCTCCCAAGTAGCTGGGACTACAGGCATGTACCACCATGCCAGGCTAATATTTTTATTTTTTAGTAGGAATGGGGTTTCACCATATTAGAGAGGCAGGTCTTGAACTCCTGACCTCGTGATCCACCTGCTTTGGCCTCCCAAAGTGCTGGGATTATAAGCATGAGCCACTGCGCCCAGTCTCCACTATGGTTTTTTTTTAAATATACTTTCTACCCCTATATTTTTCTCTATTCCCTCTTTAAGGCCAATGTCTTTTAGATCTGTGCTTTTTACACTATTTTCTAGATCTTATGAACATTTTTCATTCTTTTCTCATTCTTTTTTCATTTTTTAATTTTCTGACTGTGTATTTTCAAATAGCCTGTTTTAGAACTCATTAATACTTTCTTTTGTTTGATCAATTTTGTGATTAAAATATCTGACACATACCTTAATTTCTCAATTATATTTTTCAACTCTAGGATTTCTGTGTGATTTTAAAAAATTATTTCAGTCTCTGTTATTTTTTTCTAATACATTTACAAATTGCTTCTCTGTGTTCCTTGAAGTTCATTGAGCTTCTGCAAGACAGCTATTTTAAATTTTCTGTCTAAGAGGTCATACATTTTTGTCACTCTAATGTCAGCTACTGCACTTTATTTGGATTTTCTGGTGAGGTCATATTTCCTTGAAAGTTCTTGATGCTTGTAGATGTTAATCAATATCTGTGTATTAACAAGTTAGGTCAATATGGCTTTTTTTGTACCTTTTCTTCAGAGAGTCTTCCAATAATTCAAAAAGGATTCACTATTGAATTTCCTTAGCATGTGAACACTGTAGTCAGTGTTCACAGTGTTCAGTGTAGCCAGGGTTCAGCACTAGAGGATGCACTAAGACAGAAATATTGTAACTCTTGTAGACTCACAGATATTCAGCCCTTGTGAACTTGAGGAAGATAACAGAGACACAGGAACACCCATGGCAACTACAGCTTGGACAGTACTGGGTTGCACCTAAATCCCACACCTTCCCATGTCAATGAAGTACCAGACCTCACCCAAGGCTCATGGCTGTTACCGACTGCCTACTGCTGATGTTTCCTCAAGGCCTGAGGCCACATTCATCAGCCTGTGGTGAAGTGGCCAGGACATGAGTCCATCTCACTGGGGCAGTGGATTCTTTCCTGATCCTGGAGTCCATCTAGAAATGCTTTTCTGAAGCAACTGCCTGGAATTTGGGACATTGATTCTCAGTGCTATGTTTTACTGCAGCAAGGCTGCTACTATGTTGCAAGGAAATGACCCTGTACTGTTCCCTCTCCTTTTCCCAAGTAAAAGAAGTCTCTCTCCACACTACATTGCCTGTAGTTGAGGGAGGGGTAATATGGGCTGCAACAGTTTTTGTCACAGTGGGTTGTGCCCTGAGCCCACAGCCTCCGAGACCAGCACAGCACTGGGGCTCATCCAAGGACCATGGTCACTATGGCCTGGCTGACACCAGAATTTATTTGGGGACCAAGACCACTTTATTCAGCTATTGGTGAAATGAGTAAGGTCTTGGTTTCCTCCCCAGGGGGTGATAAACTGTCCTCTGGAATAGCCTGGGTATTAAATGCCTCCTTTGTGGGCACCAGCCTAAAGTCAAGGACTGAGAATTTTTTCACAGTTCTCTGTTAGACTATAGCAAGACCACAAAATTTGAATTCCAGTGCAAAATCCCACACTCATTTGTCTTACCATGACACTGCACACAGATTCTTTCCCACACATCCAGCTTTCTTTTTTTCTGAAATCAAATTCAATAGTTTGTATCTTTCTTGTTCATAATGTTCCCTAATAATTATTTTTGTATTTGTAACTTGGTATTCATATCCTTTCCTTTCCAATTTCAGTAATTTACACATTTTCACTTTTAGTCAGTCCAGCTGACTAAAGTTTTGCTAATCATTTTTAAAAGCCAACTTTGTACTGTTTTTTGTAAATAGAGGTGTTCACTGTTATAAATTATACTTTAAGCATTGCTTTATCTGCATTTTATATGTTTGGTATATTGTATTTTTATTTTAATTTATCTCAAGATATCCTCTAAGTTCTCTTGTGATTTCCCCTTTGATGCATTTGTTATTTAAAAGTGACTTCAGTGTTTTCCAGAGATTGTGAATTATACAAATTTCTTTCTGTTATCAAATTATAATTTAATTTCAATTTGTTTATAGAGTATAGTTTTTGAGATAGTAATACTTTTAATTTTATTGAGTTTGTTTTATGACCTACCATAAAGTTTCTTGTTCCCTGAAAAATAATATGCACTCTCTTTTTGGTTGGTGGAGTTCTCCTTAGATATGTTGTCTAGTGTGTATAGAGTGTTTTTAAAGATTTTATTTTTTCTCACTCTTCAGCTGAGTTGTTTTATTCTTTAGATTAAATGGGGGCATTGAAGTGCCTGGTTATTACCATTAAATTGTCTGTGGTCTTTTTCTCAATTACGTCAGCCTGGGCTGACAAGTCTCTGATGACATATCCATATACATTGTAATTGTTATAATTTCTTGATGGATTGATTCTTTCATCATTATACAATACCCTTATTTTTATTTGTTTATTTTTATTTTTGTCAGCATACAGTAGGTATATATATTTATAGCATATTTGAAATAGTCTGGCATAGGCATCCAATGCTTAATAAGCACATCATGAAAAACTGGGTATCCACCCACTCAAGCATTTACACAGAATTTATAGATGGCTTTTGGTAATATAAACATATTGACAATATTGATTCTTCCAGTCCATGAACAAAGAGGATCTTTTCTTTGTGTCCTCTCCAATTCGTTTCATTAGAATTTTATATTTTTCATTGTCAAGATCTTATACTTTTTTGTTTAATTCTCAGTTATTTAATTTTATATGTGGCTATTGTAAATAGAACTATTTTATTTCTTTTTCTAATTGTTCCCACTTGGCATATAGGAACTGTATTGATTGGTACATTTTTATTTTTAGCAACACTTTTTTTTTACAGTGTATTGCTTACTTTTATTCTTATAGCCTCACCATAATTCTTATTGCTGCTGTTTGCATGATATATATTTTTATTTCTTTGCTTTCAATTCATTTCTTTCTTAAAATATAATGTGTATCTTCTGTAGAAAGCTCATAATTGCATTTGTTTTTTTTCCATTGTGACCATCTCCCTTTATATTGATCAGTTTCGTATATTTACACTTCATGCCACTGCTGTCTGTGTGAACACACCCAATCACCACCCCCCCAAGACGCTGATACATGGGCACCCAGCTGCACAGCTATCACTAGCACAAAGTTATGCAGAGAGGCAAGCAAACCTATCCCCCTCCCACACCTTACACCCATGTCATGGCCACTATTATTGTGAAGGCATGCATGGAGGCTGATGACCACACCCCCACCAGCACCCTGCCCTTGCCACCACCACTACCAATGCAATCACACACAGGAATGCTGCAACCCCACTCTAGTCCTAACTAATGAGCATGCAACCCCCGTGCTGCTGTGGCTACTGACTCACCTGAATGAGCCACAGATCCAACAGCCACTGCTCTGATAAAGCATTTTGGCCAATATCACCCATTGGAGTGTTGTGACCAACATAGCAGGAACAGTTCTGTCCCTTCAGTGCAGCAGATTCCTAACCTTGAGGAGACAGAAAACAAAGCCAACTCAAGATGAATTGAAGACTTAAATGGAAAACCAAAAACTATATATAAAAAAAAGGAAGATAACCTAGGAAATACCATTTTCTACATAGGAACTACAAAAATGTTATGATAAAAATGCCAAATGCAATTGCAACAAAAGCAAACATTGACAAATAGGATACAATTAAACTAAAGAGCTTCTGCACAGCAAAAGAAACTTCAAATAGGCAACCCACAAAATAGGAAAAAGTATTTGCAAACTAACATTAGACAAAGGTCTAATATCCAGAATCTACAAGTAACTTAAACAAATATACAAGGAAAAGACATACAACCCCATTAAAAGTGGGCAAATGACATGAACAGATACTTTTCTGAGGAAGACATACATGTGGCTAACAAGCGAATGAGAAAATGCTCGATGTCACTTATAATTTTTGAACTGGAAATCAAAACTACAAGGAGATACCATTTCACAACAGTTATAATGGCTATTAAAAAATATCAGATGCTAGTGAGGTTATGGAGAAAATGAAATACATACACTGCTAGTGGGAATGTAAATTCATTCAGTCACTGTAAAAAGCAGCTTGACAATTTCTCTAAGAGCTTAAAACAGAACTGCTATTCATCCCAGCAATCCTATTATTGGGTATATACTCCCAACATGTAAATTGTTCTTCCTAAAGACATATGCACACCTATGTTGACAGCAGCACTATTCACAAAAGCAAAGACATGAAATCACACTAAATGACCATCAGTAGTAAACTAGATAGATGTATTACATATATGCCATGAAATACTACACAGTCATAAAAAAGAATGAGATGTCCTGTGCAGTAACATGAATGAAGTTGGTGGCTATTATCCTAAGTCAACTAGTGCAGGAAAAGAAAAGCAAATATTGCATGTCATTGCTTATAAGTGGGAACTAAATGGTGACTACACACAGCCACAAAGAAGAGAACAACAGACACCAGGGCTTACTTGAGGGTGGTGGATAGGAGTATGGTGAGGATAGAAAAACTACCTATCAGGGACAATGCTTATCCCCTCAGTGATGAAATAATCTGTATACCCCACCCCATGACACACAATTTATCAAGTTAACAAACCAGCACATGTATCCCTTAATCCCTTAAAAGCAAAAACAAAGAAACAAAAAATATACTCACATTTAATATTTTATTGATATAGTTGAATTTATGTCTAATATTCTACTTTGTTCTCTCTCTCTCTCTGTATTTACATAAAGCATTTAATATCTGATGAGGGCATTATTGTTCTATCTTGATGACAGAAGGGGCGAAAAGAACAAAAGAGACAAACACTGATTCCTCAAATGGCAGAAGTGTGGAAGAAACAAAAGGGGACTAAGCTATATCCTTCCTATCCTTTTGTAAGGTACTAATTCATTAATATGGGAAGACTTTTCATGACTTAATCACTTCCCAACAGGACCCACTTCAAAACATCATCACAATATGGATTAAGTTTTAATATGGATTTTGGATGTGATACACATTCAAACCATAGCAGAATTTAACCATGTATGCTAAGTTATCCCAGTGCCTGTGTGTGTGTACATGTACATGTGTGCATGCAAATATGCAAACTTCAGGGAAATTATTTCTGACATATTATCTTTACTTAAACATATGTGAACTCATACATTTTATCTGTTAAATTGAGGTAAAATCTACATTTAATAATTTTAGGTAATACAGTATCTTTAAATTTTTATTTTTAACTATCTCTCCACCTACTACTGTACTAAAAGATAGAAAAACAGATAAAGAAAAATAAGATATCTTGGAACTGTGAACTTAGTTCTCCAAGGGTTACAATGGTTACATCTAGTTGCTGAGCTTTTAGATGATAATTTACTTTCCTCCTAATATTTTGTATCATTTAGGAGTAATGTCAGCATGATGGCAAACTAGGAAATTATAAGCCCTAATTTCTCCATAGAAGCATTAAGTAAAGAATTAGAGACTGGCTAAAACATATTCAGGAGCTCTGGAAATCAGTCAAGACCTATATAGTAGCAAAGCAAACTCCCAATAAAAAAATATGTCATGTTAGATATGATGAAACATTTTATGGGTTTTTTCCTGGCTCCATTGCCTCCCAAGAACAATGTAGCATAGTTAATGGGAAGAAGGGGAAGTTCCCTTTCTTTGACCACAGAGAGTAGAGCAGACTTAATTTTCACTAATACCTGAGGGATTTTTCTCTGTGTAGCATAGGTTGGAGTTCATATGATAACAAGTAGCATGGCTCAGATCTTAGGCTAGTGGAAGCTTCAAGAAGAAGTAGCTATGGCTCATGAAAATTTTAAAAGGACTACAGACATACAGATGCCTAGTGAAGTAGTTTACCAGTTGAAGAATACAATAGAACACCTATGGCTTTAAAAAGCATAGGTGAGATTCTTAAGGAAATTAAAATATTTAAAAGCATTTATGTATATGGTAAAATCATGTCAGAAACACACACACATACACACACACACACACACACACAGACCCCTAGAAAAGAAACATCTCCAGAAAAGGTCTAAAAGGTTTTTAAACTTTAAAGCCAGAATGGTTAATGACAGTCTTATCTTACATAGAGCCATTCTTCAAAATCCAGGAGAGACAGCTGTTTATTTAATGCCTAATTTCTAACAAAACATAATAAGACATACAAAGAAAAAAATAATTTATTTAAAGGAATAAAAAAATCTTTAGAAGTCATCTTTTAAGAAACATATGTATCAGACTTGCTAGAAAGTATTTTAAAACCACTCTCTTAAATATGTACAAAAAGCTAAGGGAAATAATGAACAAGAAACTAGAAGCATAAGGCTAACAACATATAAATAAAATAAAAACATCAACAAATAGATAAAATTATAAATTACAACCAATAAAAAATGGAGGTAAAATATTTAATAAGTACATTACAAATTTACTCTAGAAGTTTAATAGCAGACTCAAGTAGTCAGAAGAAAGAATCAGTGAACTTGAAGGCAAGTCATTTGGAAATAGCAAGCACAAGGAGTACAAAACTCAAAAAAATAAAGAAAGTGAATAGACACTAAGGGACACATAGGACTCTATGAAAATAATTTACATATTGTGGGAATCCCAACAGTGGAAGAGAAAGTAGAAGACAGTTTACTGGAATAAATAATGGCCAAACTTCTTCTCAAATTTGAGAAAATAGATGGGTATAAAATTCCAAGTATCTTAACAAATACCAAGAAACACAAATCCAAAAAGACACACATGAAGACACATTAAAATCAAGTCCAAATAAGCCAAAACAAAAAGAGAACCCTGAAAATAACAAAAGTGAATTATCTCATACATGTGATACTCAACTGGATTATGAACAGATTTATAAGCATACACTTTTCCAGCTTATCCTAGTGGAATTATGCACTGAAAATTTTAAAAAGAACTATCAACAGATAAATTTTGTATTGACAAAACTGTCCTTAAAAAATGACAAAAAATTAAAGCATTCTCCAGTAAACAAAAAATGAGAGAGTTTATTACTACTTTACTTCCTGTATAAGAAAAAGAAGAAACTCTAATGAGAAGAGTCTGATAGTAACTCTAAGCCATTCAAAAATATAAAGTTCTTCAGTAAAGTTAATACATGGAAGAATGTATAACCAGTATTGTTGTAATTTTTATTTATAACTTTACTTTTTACTTTTACAGAATTTTTAAAGAAGCATAATATAATTATGTTTAAAATATATGACATGTATAGATGTAACTAATGTACTATAGTTTTTAAAACATAACTTTTCTCTCACCAGTTTTCCATTTTCGCTAAAGACAAATCATGGTAGGACTGGTTTGCTTTATTATACACTGCCTAATTATTTATATACAGTGCAACAAGAATAATTATTTTTTACATAGGCTTTTACATTGGCTTTGGTAAAACTCTTTCATAGAAGGAATCTCAGATAAGACTTTTTTAAAGTACAAATATCTATGATTTGGGTGATCCTCTCCTCTTGAGTTTCCAAGATAAGAATTAGGGCTCCTAGATCTGTCAGAAAGTGATATTCTTTACTTGCCACAGGTCACCCTGTTCAGGGACTCTGTAAACAAGTATGAGGCCAGTTTTCTCAAGGGGCTTTTGTTGGCTCCATAACTCAAGTTTGATTCCTTAAAGGAAAGCACACCATTCCAGTCAAAGCCTTTATAAAAGAACCAGTTTCTCCAACTGTGTCCTGTTATAAATGAAAACAGATTCTTATTGCACCTATGCAAATAACTGTATTGTCATAAGTTCAGAATACTCACAAATAGTTTCCAAATTCTGGAGAAATCAAGTAGAGAGAAAACACTTATCAAAAGATTAAGAACATATCATATTGATAAATGGTTCAATTCATGAAGAATATATAACAATTATTATAAATATATACTCACAGCCAACATAGCTCAAAAGTATATGAGGAAAAAACTGATAGAATTGGTCTTCTAGCCACTGTGTCTGGGCTTACTGAGGCAGTGCCCTTGGTTTATAGCTTGGAGACAGTTAGGGCCATGGAATCTGTAGTCGTAAAATGGACTTACCACATTTTCATTCTTTGTCTTTCCTACCAATACCATTGTATTTTTTCACATGGCTTCTTTGAAAACATGGTAAGTTGAAAACAGACAGTTGATACTTACCTGGCAGGGGAGATATCATGATCATGAAAACAGACAGTTGAGAGGTTTGCTGAGAAATTGACTCTAATATTTCCAGAAAAAAAATATATATATATATTTTTTTTTTCTGGAAATATTATATATATACTTTTTGTCATGAAGTCTCTAAAAAGAAAAGGCCTATACGTGCATTTCTGTTAATAAGTGTGAAAGAGTTTATCCAGGTATCCTGAAGGCCCATCAGAACAGCTTCATCTTGTATAGCAATCTGTGATTGCCTAAGGAGCTAACTTTCTTTTTTTTTTTTTTTTTTTTTTTT
>PVKP010049319.1:0-14015 GCA_004027715.1 Plecturocebus donacophilus | reverse complement strand
TTCTTAAAAAAAAAAAAAAAAAAAAAAAAAAGAAGGTAGTCATCAATACCAGCTACGACCATGTGACCCGCTTCAGAAACAAGGACTGTAATTGTGAATATTTCCTCCTTATTTTGTTAAGAATATGTTTGTGCATTTGTACACTTGTACTAAGAAAATATTTTATTTTGCCGGGCCCAGTAGCTCACACCTGTAATCCTAGCACTTTTGGAGGCCGAGGTGGGTGGAACACCTGAGATCAGGAGTTCAAGACCAGCCTGGCCAACATGGTGAAACCCCATCTTTAAAAAAAAAAAAAATCTTTATTTATTTCCTTTTCTTTCCTTTATCATGTGACATATGATTTTTTTGACTTCATATCAGCATTTAAGTGTTAACTTTATGTAAAAACACTTAGGTCAAGGATTAGTGCGCTTTCTGGTTGTACGAGGGATAGCTGTATTATGTTAGACAACTTTATTATTCTTTATTTGGAGATTATCTATGATTTCAGGAAATGTGTAAGGTTCAAGTTGACAAGGAGTGGACTTGTGATAGTTAATATTGAGTGTCAACTTGATTGGATTGAAGTCTTGTTCCTGGGTGTGTCTGCGAGGGTGTTGCAAAAGGAGATTAACATTTTTGTTTGTTAGGTTGGATTTTTTTTAGGAGACAGAGTCTCATTCTGTCACCCAGGCTGAAGTGCAGTGGTGCAATCTCAGCTCACTGCAACCTCTGCCTCCCAGGTTCAAGCAATTCTCCTTCCTCAGCCTCCCGAGTAGCTGGGATTACAGGTGCCCGCCACGCCTGGCGACTATTTTTTTTTTTATTATTTTAGTAGAAACAGAGTTTCACCTTGTTGCCCAGGCTTGTCTCGAACTCCTGAGCTCAGGTGATTCACCCACCTCAGCCTCCCAAAGTGCTGGGATTACAGGCTTGAACCACTGTGCCTGGCCAGGAGATTAACATTTGAGTCAGTGGACTGGAGAGGCAGACCCACCCTCAAATCTGGGTGGGCACCATTCTTATCAGCTGCCAGCCTAAAAGCAGGAACAGAAAGGACAGACTTGCTGAGTCATCCGGCTTCCACCTTTCTCCCATGCTGGATGCTTCCTGCCCTCAAGCATCTGACTCCAGGTTCTTCAGCTTTGGAACTCTTGGACCTACGCCAGTGGTTTGCCAGGGGTTCTCAGGCCTTTGGCCGCAGACTGAAGGCGGCACTGTCGGCTTCCCTACTTTTGAGCTTTTGGGACTCAGACTGGCTTCCCTGCTCCTCAGCTTGCAGACGGCCCATTGTGGGACTTCACCTTGTGATCATGTGAGCCAGTTCTCCTAATAAACTCCCCGTCATGTATACATCTATCCTATTAGTCTGGTTCCTCTAGAGAACCCTAATACAGTAGAGTTAAAGACAAACTCCTTGTACCACTTTATCTCAGCCTGCTGTCATAAAGCAGAGTCTACAGGTAGGATTTGGCTCACGGATGCATTTCATCTGGGCAGGATAGGGTTTAAATGTTTTTAAAAGTTGGTTGCCAACATTTAAAAAGTTGGAGATTCTGGCCGGGCACGGTGGCTCACGCCTGTAATCCTAGCACTTTGGGAGGCCAAGGTGGGTGGACCACCTGAGGTCACGAGTTCAAGACCAGCCTGGCCATCACGGTGAAACCCCATCTTTTTATTATAAAATTTATTTTTATTAAAAAAAAAAAGTTGGAGATTCCAAATTGTGGGTTCTCTTGCTTTCACCGATAAGTTGAAAGGGCTGAATGGCTGTGCCAACATTGCAACATGGCAACAATTTGAGTCTCAATAAAAGGCAAGCTGAGCGGAGGCTTCCCATTGCAGACAGGTGTTTCCCCGCCTGGCGGGGTCCACCTCCCACTTTCACTGTGTCTGCCCTGAGGGCATTGGAATTGGTGACTCCAGGTATAATCTCCTTGCAAACGCTTTGCATGTATTTTTAAGAAAATTCTATGAAAAGTGCATATACTTGCTCCAGTTCTCCCTCTACACAGTATAATTAACTTGTTAAAATTGAAGTATAATATACATATAAAAAGTGCATCTTTCACAGCGTACACCTTGACGAGTGTTCACAAGTTAAACTTATCTGTGCGATAATAACCAAGTCAAGAACCAACACATTTCCAGCACCCCAGAAGCCCCCTTGTGTCCCCTTCTGGTTACTCCTGCCCCTGGGTCGCCACTAGCCTGATCTCTATCAACATAGATCAGTTTTGTCTGTCTTTGTAGCTTATAAAAAGAGAATTATCCATCTAGTATAACTTTAGAAACATTTTCGATAGCATACATTTGACTCCAGTTTGTAGCAAAGCGATACACTTTACTGTCCTGCCATATACTTTGCAGAGGCTTCTGCCTCAGCCGTAGGATAACTGCATTTCCAGGTGAGCTGGGCACAGTTTAATTCCATCGTATTTTCCCATATACTCCTGGGAAGAACTTGGTCAAGTAGACATTGTACATGAAAAGGGCCTCTGAGTGTTGGCACTTCGGGAACTGAGTTGCATGCTACCAGGGAAGATAATAAGGTTTTACCTACAACAATAGCCTTTGCTTTCGGCCTAAGTGTAATTAACAACCCCCCTGCTCAATGCCAAACTCTGGGGATATATACAAGAAAAACTTTCCCTTAAGATTTCATAGTCTGGCCTGGGTAGAAGCAAGCAGCTGCTATTTCTAGTTGAGAATGATAAGTGAGTGCATGACTCTGGAGTCAGACCACCTGGGTTTAAAGTCATGTCACTACCAATCAGCTGTGTGACTTTGGCTCAACTCCTCAAGCACTCTGTGCTTCAGTTTCCTCACCAGTAAAGACGGTTAATAGTACCTGCTTCATGGGTCTGTTTTGTGGCTAAAATGAAATCATCTGGCTGGGTGTAGTGGGTCACACCTGTAATCCAGCACTTTGTGGGGCAATGTGGGAGGATGACTTGAGGTCAGAAGTTCGAGACCAGCCTTAGCAATATAGTGAGAAACCACCCACCCCCGCCAACTCCTAGCCCCTTGTCTACAAAATAATAATAATAATAATAATAACAATAATAAGCTAGGCATGGGGGCACATGCCTGTAAACCTGTACTCCTAGCTACTTGGGAGGTTGAGGCAGGACGATCGCTTGAGCCCAGGACTTTGAGGCTGTAGTGAGCTATGATTACGCCACTGAACTCCAGCTTGGACAACAGAGTGAGCGCCTGTCTCTAAAAATAAAAAATTTTTAAAACAAATATGGAAGAAATTTTCCAAAAAAAAGACCAAAAACAAAAAAAAAAGAAAAGAGAAAAGGAAGTCATCCAAGTAAAGCACTTAACACCGTACCGAGAACATGCAGACAGCTCAGCACATGTCATCACTGTTGTGATTGTAAAGGAATACAGAAACATACGAGGCATACTGAGGAGGGACTCCAACCCAGGCTGGATGGAGTCAGGGGCTGGGGGAGATAGAAGGTGGAGAGGAATGGAAGGAGGCAGAGGAATAGTCAGAAAAGCCTCAGATTAGGTGATACCTTGGTTGAGTTTAAAGTTGCCCTTCGGGAGTTAACCAAATATTAGCCAAGTTAACCAAGAGGAGAAAGGACTAGAATGTGGCAGAGAGAGGAAGGGTGTTTAGGAAGGAGGAACAGCCTGTGTGAAAGAAAAAAGGCATGAGTGAGCATTACCTGTTCTGGGCATCACACCCCAAGGCGTTTTCCTGAAGAATCTAAGAAGTGGCAGGAAATGAGTTTGGCAAAGTACACAAGGGTTGGATGATGCAGTTAGGAAAAATTAGAGAAAAATTAGAAATAAAACCAAGTGAAGATGACTGCATATGACTTCAATGTCATACTGAAGTTCTGAGTAAAAGGCCCACCCAAGGGCTATGTATGTCTCTAAGTGAATGTACCATTGTGAGATTTTGCTATCTTTTTTTTTTTTTTTTTTGAGACAGAGTCCCATTCTGTCGCCCAGGCTGGTGTGCAGTGGCAAGATCTCAACTCACTGAAACCTCCATCTCCCGGGTTCAAGTGATTCTCTTGCCTCACCCTCCTGAGTAGCTGGGATTACAGGCACCCACCACCACATTCTGCTATTTTTTTTTGTATTTGTAGTAGAGATGGGGTTTTGCCATGTTGGCCAGGCTGGTCTCAAACTCCTGACCTCAGACTATCTGTCTGCTTCAGCCTCCCAAAGTGTTGGGATTATAGGTGTGAGCCACCGCACCCAGTCTTTTTTGTTTTTTGAGACAGAGTCTCACTTTGTCACTCAGGCTGGAGTGCAGTAGTACGATCTTGGCTCACTGCAACCTCCGCCTCCTGGGTTCAAGTGATTCTCGTGCCTCAGCCTCCTGAGTAGCTGGAATTACAGGCGTGTGCCACCATGCCTGGGTAATTTTTATATTTTTAGTAGAGACAGAGTTTTGCCATGTTAGTCAGACTAGTCTCAAATTCCTGGCCTCAAGTGATCCCCTCTCCTTGGCCTCCCAAAGTGCTGGGATTGCAGATGTAAGCCACAGTGCCAGCAGATTTTACTACTTAATATTAATTAAGTACGCAGACTTTGTGAAGTTCCATGTAAGTTAGTAGATTTGTGTCTAACAGAGATATAAATAATTTCTGTCAGAGATATAAATAATTTCTGTCAGAGATATAAATAAATAATAAATAATAGAAAAATAATCCCAAAGGTTATAATTTTATTGTTTTGCAGGATATTAACCAGCTTTATGTCTAACCTAGGAAACTTATTCTAATGTTTTTTTAAAGGACCATATAAATCCTAGTTGCCCAAGCATTCTAGCTCTATTTTCTGATTGGTTCTCTCACTAATTAATGAATTCAATAAATTTTAACCTTTTTGTTCTATATTTGTGTAAAAGTCTAATTTTTTCAGTTTTCTTTCTTTTGTTTTTTTGAGAAGGAGTCTCTGTCACCCAGGCTGGAGTGCAATGATGCGATCTTGGCTCACTGCAACCTCTGCCTCCTGGGCTCAAGGATTCTCTTGCCTCAGCCTCCTGAATAGCTGGGATTACAGGCATGCCACCACACCCGGCTAATTGATCTCTATCTCTTGACCTCGTGATCCACCTGCCTTGGCCTCCCAAAGTGCTGGGATTACAGGCACGAGCCACCGTGCCCAGCCTCAGTTTTCAAAATTATGCTTTGGTAAAGGCCATTGCATACTGTGCTAAGAGGTATGAATTTATGCTTAAAAAAGAAGGAAAACTTTGGAACGTTTATGCAGAAGAATGACATGGTTATATCACTTTAGAAAGGTTATTTTTATCAGGAGTGTCTTAAAGGAGTGAGATAGTCATTCATGTGAAATTTAAGTCTGAAAACCAGTGGACATTTGGTGGCAACACTAGTGATAAGAATTTCTGAATATCCTGGGAGCAGGTAGTAATTTCTGTATGGGAATTTTATCATGTACAGAATCAAGGAAGAATGGTACTTTACACTGCAGTTTAGGAGGATGTCCTGCATATTAATGTCTATTAACAACCACTATGGTAATCAGAGATCATAAATATTTTAAGTAGATAAAAGGAGCTGTGCTCTAGGGTTACTATCAGAAGCACATTCTCAACGTGCCCATGGATATGCAGTTAGAAAAATGAGTCATCACTGGCCTGCAGCTGGGAAGAAAGCCAGTTTATCTGATGTGAAGCTATCTCTAATACCCTTTTTTCTTCTCCTGGTATTCTCGAAACCCAAGAGGTGAAGTAGACTAAGGAAACACCCTGGAAAGCTCAAATTATCTTGGAACACTGCCTCTGGTCAAGGAAAGCAGGCATAGGAAGGAAACATATTATTCATGTGCCTTTGTGTTTTGAGCCATTGGAATGAACGCACTGGTGTTCCGCATACTGCTGTGCCTGCTTGTGCCACCCTCTGTGGAGGCGCCATTCATATGGTAGACATTGTAGATCTGGATAAATATGCCGATTTTTTGGTAGTTGTCAGTAAAGCGTCTTGGATCAGGATTGCATTTTTGCACAAAGGCACCAAGTGGGCTAGGGGTGGCCGCGTGAATGATGAACCTTTTCAAATGTATTTTAAAATGATAACAGGTCAGATTCCTACGATTTGGCGGGGGCTGGCATTCTGAAGTGCTTTTCTTATATGGCTTATTATTGTACTACTCTTTCTCCCTTAAGATGGACTTATTTCTCCAAAGTCCTGGAAGGTAAGCAGAAGGCACAAATTCTTTACCCAAAGGAACATGATCCTTCTGTTTTGTGTTACTTTCACATTTAGAATCCTTTCTGCAGATGACATTTGTCTATCTATGTATCTATGCATCTATCTATCTATATCTCTCTATGTATCTGTTTATGTATCTATCTATGCATCTATCTGTCTATATCTCTCTATGTATCTATTTATGTATCTATCTATCTAGACAGAGTCTTGCTCTGTCGCCCAGGCTGGAGTGCAGCAGCACAATCTGGGCTCACCGCAACCTCCACCTCCCAGGTTTAAGCGATTATTGTGCCTCAGCCTCCCAAGTAGCTGGGATTATACTCACGTGCCACCATGCTCTACTAAAACTTTGTCTTTGTAGTAGAGACAGGGTTTTGCCATGTTGGCCAGGCTGGTCTCGAACTCCCGGCCTCAAGTGATTCACCTCCCTTTGCCTCCCAAAGTGCTGAGATTTCAGAGTGAGCCACCACACCGGGCCATACTTGTCATTTTAAAAAGCTGCTCAGTCTCCACTCTGCCGTTAAGACATTACTCTGAATTTCCTTTGGGAAACCACTCTTTCCTCATTCTCAGCCATGTGGTTTAGATGGGACTGATTCTAGAGCTGACCCCGACTGTCCTAAGTCACCATCTTGGCGACTTGACTGGTTCAGCAAAGGAAATATATCCCAATCAGAACTAGACAGGAAAGTGTTTTCTGGGGGTATTTTGCTGCCACACAAGGGGAGAGCCTGACGCTGCTGCAGAGAGAGCAGCTGGTATAGTTTGAGAAGAAATCTAAAAGCATAGAAAAAAGTCACCCATGGAGACACTATTTGGGTCTTGGATCACACTGATTCTGAAGCCAGCACTGCCTTTGGATATTGTGGTTATGTAAGCCAGTGTACTCCATTTCTTGTTCAAGCAATTTGAGTTTTTTTAGGGAGGTTAATTTTGTTTTGTCTTGATTTTGGTCACATGAAACACACACACATTCTTACTAATCCATTCTATTTCATTTGATTTAGTTTTATCCGTTTTCAGACTAATGACTTAAAGGATGACCCCAGGCTACAGCAGGTCATTTAAAAAATAACTATTTGCCATTAAAAGCACTTAAGATCAGGTGGGGTGGCTGATGCCTGGAATCCTAGCACTTTGGGAGTTCAAGGTGGGAGGATTGCTTGAGCCCAGGAATTTGAGGACAGCCTGGGCAACCTGTAGGGAGACCTTGTCTCTACAAAAAAATTTAAATCTTAGCTGGGCATGGTGGCACACACCTGTAGTCCCAGCTACTCAGGAGGCTGAGCTGCAGGAGGTCAAGGTCGCAGTGAGCCATGATCATGTCACTGTGCTTTAGCCTGGGTAACAAGCAAGATGCTGTTTCAAAAAAAAGCGGGGGGTTGGGGAGGCACCCCAGCACTTAACATAAATTGCTGACCTGAGAGCCTTATATTATTTGAAATTTACAATTACTTTTTTTTTTTTTTTTTTGCCCTTAAGCAGAAATGATTACCCTGACTACTCTTTCTTGATGTTTTGCTTTGGATAAATGATCTGTAATATCATGCATTTCACAGTATGGGTCCATTCAGGAGAAAGAACCACTGCATAGGTGAAGTAGAGGAGGTTTTAGATAAAGAAGTATTAACTATGCTACAAGAGTAACAATAAGATATAAGAAAACTGTGTGGTGCCCTAGGGCTGAGGGAGAGGATTAAAGGATGCACAAACTTGAAAGAGGTTCACATCTCACTGGAGAAGGTGTGGTTTACCCACTGGGCAGCAGAGTGGTTTCCAGTTCTGCTGGACAAGAGCTGGCCTGAAGGCCACCTTCCAGAGTGCAGCCTGGGAGCTGGGCTTGGGTGGGCCGTGGGAGTCCGCATGGGGACAGGAGCCCCTCAGAGCACACGGGCTGCACCGGAGCTTTGGTTTCCATGACAAGAGGGCCACGGAAAGGCTGTCAATAGGCTGAGGCTGCAATGTCACAGAGGGACTGTGTTCTGAGCTGGGGCAGGCTCTACTGGATGTCCTGGGACCCACATAACTGACCCCTGGTTCACTGGGGAAATGACAGGAGAGTCTCTTCCTCCTGCAGTGTCCTCCAGTGCCCTGTACAGAGCAGTTTAATGAACATCACGCTCCACTTCAAGAATAAATGCTTAAAAGAATTCTAGCTTGATCCCAGAGCATATACCAAAGGTCACATTCAGAGCTGGGAAGCAATAAATTATGTTTTTTTCAAGAACACAGCTCAGTCCAATTCATCAGGGACTGTTTAAGGGGAAGGGATGACAGCAGTTGTCTGATCTTACCGAAGTTTTGAGTCGGGTTAAGGGTTTCCTGAAGGGGTGAGCTTCATCTAGGCGGGTGTCAGCTAGAGTGTTCTATGTACTAGAACGAAGCAGAAAACAATGGAGATATGCTGTACCAAGCAAAGTGGTACGATTGACTTACTGTTGGACACTCCAGAGCTTTCACCTGCTAATGCATAATGACTTCTCCCCAAATTATTCAAACTAATAACCCTTTTTCCTTTGGGGTTTTGTACACGTTGCCTATAGCAGATTGTTTTTCTCTCAAAATTCCCATATCCTCCCACATTCTCTTCTTACAATATGATATTAAAACTCTTCCCATTGAGAACTTGGATCTATTTTTCTTCCCCTGAAATGTGGGTGAGCATATGACTCTGTTGGATCTGTACTACGTGGCTTCCAAGGTTGGATTATAAAAGACAAAACAGCTTCTGCATGGTTCTCTTGGGATAATTGCTCTTGGAACCTAGCCACTTTCAGGAAGCCTAAGTGGCCACATGCAAGTTTTATGTCCAAAAGGCCCAGCTGTCGTCCCAACCAACAGCCAGAATCAATCACCGTGCATGTGAGTGAGTGAGTGGTTGGTTGGTTCCAGTCCCCAGCAATTAAGTCACTTCCAACTTCCAGGTCTTCCCAGTCAAGGCCTCCGACATTGAGCAGCAGAGACAAGCCAGCCATACGAAGTCCTTCCCAATTCCCGGACCTATAGGATCCACAAGTGTAATACAATGGTTGTTGTTTGAAGCTACTAAGTTTGGCTGGTTTGTTACACAGTAAGAATTACTGGACCGGCGGGGCGCAGTGGCTCACATCTGTAATCCCAGCACTTTGGGAGGCCGAGGCAGGTGGATCACGAGGTCAAGAGATCGACACCATCCTGGCCAACATGGTGAAACCCTGTCTCTACTAAAAAATACAAAAATTAGCTGGGCATGGTGGCGCACGCCTGTAGTCCCAGCTACTTGGGAGGCTGAGGCAGGAGAATTGCTTGAATCTGGGAGTCGGAGGTTGTAGTGAGACGAGATTGCACCACTGCACTCCAGCCTGCCTCCTGGCAACAGAGCGAGACTCTGTCTAAAAAAAAAAAAAGAAAAAGAAAAAGAATTACTGGACCACACCCTGTAGGAAAGCCTTTCTTGCAACTCCCAGCTGTCTTGCAGTTCTGTCCCGTCCTTTGATCCTTCTTCTCACTAGTATCGGGCTGTCCATTGGCCAGTCCAGCATCCACTGTTCTACCAAAGTGATTGCCAGTGTGCTGCGACTCTGTGAGCAAATTCTTCTGCTCTGTGTGACCCATACTGACCTGGGCACTTTCCAGATTCTTTCTCTACAGTGCAAGATATGTTCTCATTAGGTCTGGATGGGAGAGGTTGCTTGACTTAGCCCGGGTTGTTTAATCTTAGGTTTGTGTTTCGGTCACAAAATGTAAAGAAGCGAGTCTGAGCGTAGCCAGTTCTGTTTCGTCCCTTTCAGAGTGACAGCCCAGGGGGGTATTCGCCCTCCCAAGGAGGGCTCCTCCTCCTTTTTCCCCCTCTTCTTCCCTTTCCCTCGTCATTATCCTCTCTCCTTCCCCTTCCTCTCCTTCTCCTCCTCTTCCTCTTCTTCACTCTCTCCTCCTTAAGCAGTTACCAGGAGCCAGGCACAGCGACATAATGACATAACAAGGCGTGAGCGTGCTGTCGTCCCCTGGTTGGTGCTTCCCTGTGGATGCCTTTTCCATTTCCCTGCACACAGGCCTCCCAGCCAGCACCTGAGTCTCTGGCTTCTTTGTCCTAGAATGGTTCTCCCGCTGCCTAGTTGCAAATGCCTGGCAGTTTACAGACCTCCTTCCCCAGAAGCGCTTAACTCTTGCGGAACTAAACCCAAACTTCCCTCTATGCGACCTGGTCTGATAGAGCACTTTAGCTTGACCCCCTTCTCTTCCCTGTCTCCTGGGCATAGTTCCTGATACATCACTTTTACATGAATCCTAGTCTCAGGGTCTCTTTCTGAGAAATTCAGCCTTAGACATTTCTATTTAATAGTCAGAGAAACTGAGACGTAAATTGCACAATCTCTGTAAAAATAAAAAAGTGATTGACATTGAGATTTAAACGTGGCTCCCTTTGGATCTCAGATCTGCGTACCTGCTCCTTAATATCGCTTCCTGAAATGAGGCAGCCAGGTAGCACCTAGGTCTCTCCCCAGGACAGCTCCAGGGAACACACTGCTAGGGAGACCCAGCCATGCCAAGCCAGCTGCCTGTTTATCCACCAGCCCACAGTTCTTTAAAGTTCATCCTTTGAGGGCAGATCATGTTGTATTGAAGTTTGCAGCCCCACAGTGTTATGATGCTTGTGACTGCAATTTGGACAGGATTTGGTGGGAAGGAAAGGCTCATCATCTCTGTTCCACGTGGTGTCAGCTGCAGGCCTCAGCTGAGGGATGGAGAATCTGCTCCTAAGATGGCTCAGTCAGTCTGTCAAGTTGGTGCTCTCAACTAGATGATCAGCTAAGGCGGAGGCTGAAGGGGTCTCTCTAGGTGGGTCTCTCCATGTGGCTTCTCATAGCAGCAGAGCCAGGTTCCAAGTGCGAGCCATCCCCGGAGAGAGCCAGGAGGAAGCTGGGTTGCTTCTGTGGGCTGGGCTCAGAAGTCAGACAACATCACTTCTGCCCTTCTCTACTGATGGAGGCGGTCACAAAGGCCCACCAAGCTTTTTCAAGGACGGGGACAGCCATAGACTCCACCTCTTGTTCAGGAGTGGCCAGGTTCTGGAAAAACACATGTGACGGAAAATATGACTGTGGCCATCGTTTGGAAGCACAATCTGCCACAGAGGTATTCCCTTCCTTCCCCTGGTGAGCTTCTGTTAGGCATAGAAGACACGGACATCAGTCATTCTCAGGTTCCCAGCTTCCGCTCCACCGTCCAAGAGGGATGTCCTTTTTGTCTTTGGCCCAGTTTGGGTTGCATCTTTGTTCTAACTGCTGTGGTAAGAGATTGAATAATGTTGGTTTATTTGGGGTTGGGGCCCTACCTGTCCCTGTGGCCTGGGTATGAGATCTGAAAGCAGATGGCTCTAAGCAAGAGGGTGAGGACAGGATGAGGGTGCGGAGTAGACCCGGAAGAGGGGAGGGGTGCTACCCAGAGCAGACAAATCAATAGCTGTCCACCATAGGCAAGACACCTGACCCGTGACCTTAAGACATGCTGTCTTGGAGAGATTGCTCTTAAGGACTGCTCTTCCCTCCCCTCACCGGGCGGCAAAGAATGTGGCTGCTTGGATAAATGGGCTCCCAGCCTGCCATCCCAAGGGAGGACTTGTATTTATAGACCCAATTCTGCCAACGTAGCTAGAGGTTTAGGTGGAAGTTGTGGAGATTTATGTTTAAAGAAACAAACCTGGCGGGTTTAGCAATAAATGGGTTCCATTTCTTCTTGGAAGTTTCTATCCTGAGAAGTGTAAAGTTGTAAGTTTTATGATCCCTGATGGCAGCAGTTAACCCACGTATGTTTCTCAGAACAATTTCTTTGGTTGAACACTTCAGATTTTTGTTTTATTTAGTTTGAAATTATTATTTAAATGGACAGATACCATTGTATGTTTTTTGTCATGTACAACATGATATTTTGAAGTGCATATCTATTGCAGAATGGTTAATCTAGCTAATTAACAAAGGAGCCCTTCAGATTTTGAATGCCAGCATTGGCCCTCAAAAACAGGAACTGCTTGAGACCACATGAATAAAATCTAGATTTTGGGAGGTCAGATATTCAAGGCGTTTTGTAAACTGGATCCAGCTAAGAAATGATAGCCTTTATTTCCACTACTGATTTAAGCTTCAACAAGTAGAATTTAACATAAGATTTTAAAAGCCAGGCACAGTGGCACATGCCTGTAGTCCCAGCTACGCTGGAGGCTGAAGTGGGGAGGAATCCCTTGAGCCTGGGAATTTAAGGCCAGACTAGGCAATGAGATCCCATCTCCAAAAAACAAATAAATAAAAATAAAATAATGTTTTAAATCAATCTCTTTCTTCTTTCTTTTACTTTCTCTTTCCTTTCCTTTTTCTTTCTCTTCCTCCTTTCCTCCCTCCCTTCCCTCCCTCCCTCCCTCTCTCCCTTCCTCTTTCTCTTTTTCTTTTTCTTTTCCTCCCTTCTGCCCTTCCCTCCCTCCCTCTCTCCCTTCCTCCCTCCCTCTTTTTCTCTTTCTCTCTTTCTTTCCTTCTTTTCTTTCTTTCTGACTCTCACTCTATTACCCAGGCTGGAGTGCAGTGACACAATCTCAGCTCCACATCTGGGTTCAAGCAATTCTCCTGCCTCGGCCTCCCAAGTAGCCGGGATTACAGACATGCACCACCATGCCTGGCTAATTTTTGTATTTTTAATAGAGATGGGGTTTCATCATGTTGGCCAGGCTGGTCTCGAACTCCTGACCTCAAGTGACCTGCCTGTCTCTGTCTCCCAAAGTGCTGAGATTCTAGGTGAGAGCCACCACCCCGGACTACATATTTCTTAATAGTTTTATTTTCAACTTTGGTGGTTTCCTCGGAAATGGTTTATAGATCATTTTTTGTTGTTGTTTTCTCCCTATTTTTTAATATAATTAAGGAAACCCAAGAAACATAAATCTGGGGGACATAACAGTCCTCACTCAACAGGATCCCCTCAGAGTCATCAGGTGCTGCCAGAACGTGCGGGTGGGAGAGAACACACTGCAGGAAGAGGCTGTCCATCTTCCAACTCCGACACTCCTCACTGTGAGAAGGGTCTTACAGTAAAGTCAAACCTGCATCTCTCTCATACGGGAGTGCATTTCTGGGCTCTGGACCTAGAAGCACAATTCTGCTTCCTCCCATGACCGCCCTCTGGATATTTTAAGATGGTTATCAGGTTCATCACACATGTTCAGCCCACATTTTCTGTTGCCTAAGTTAGTCGTACCCAGAACCCAAACCCCACACCATCCGGACTGTCCTCCTCAAGATGGATCTTCATTTTAAATGTTCCTTCTGAAAGGGGGGTGCCTGTACCAAATATGGTATTTCTTCATTCCTTCATCAACTAGGCATTGAACACCTAAATGGGGGCCAGGCACTGCTTGTCACCCAGAGATCCTGAAGAACGCAGGACAGATGCAATTCCTGCCTCATGGAGTGTGCCGTATCCCGAAGGAGCTGGGCATACAGGGTGTCAGGAGTTGGGGAGCTGGGCATGCAGAGTGCCAGGTGCTACTTTTATTTTTCCTGACCACCACTCTTTTGTCCCATTCATGCTGCCTGAAACTGTATCATCTTACTTGATTTCTACAACAAACCTTGTGTCATACAAACTGGGACAGTGCCAGGCATCTGTCATCCCGTGCCTGTGCAGCTGTATTTATTTTATGCTTAAATACAGCTGTCATTTCCCTTTTATCTTGTTGGCTACACCTCAGGATTCTGATCTGTTGAAATCATTTAAATGTTGATTATGCCATCTCTTTTATTTGCCATTTCTCTGAGTTTGGGATCATCTGCGAAGTTGATAAGCATGGATTTTAAGGTTTTT
>PVKP010049318.1:0-14030 GCA_004027715.1 Plecturocebus donacophilus | reverse complement strand
ATCGTGGATCTCTCTTGTAAATTTTATATTCTTAGTAGAGATAGGGTTTCAGTATGTTGGCCAGGCTGGTCTTGAACTCCTGACCTTGTGATCTGCCCACATCAGACTCCCAAAGTCATGGGATCACAGGTGTGATCCACTGCACCTGGCACAGTCATAGCCGTTAATAGAGAGAGAAATAAAGATGTGTGTAAGTGTATACATACGTGTATTTCCTAGCCCTGCCCACTGAGTGAGGAAACAATGACGCCCCAGTAGCAGTAAGCATCTAGTGCCCAGATCTTTCTAAATACTATTCTCCAGTAAAAAGAAACCCAGTCTACTTAAAGAGATAGCTGATTACATGGCTGGGGCAGGGAAGAACAGAATGAACAAAGGGCGTCTTGTGGAGCTAGTAACTAAGGAAGTGCTCAAAAAATGATGGACACATGTTGAAATGATACAAGCCAACTTGGTAGGGCTCCTAGATCTGGGACACTTTGAACAACAAAAATTTTTAAAAGATAATAATAAATGTTAACTCACAGATTAAAACCAATATTCATGAGTCCATATTTATTTAAATAAAAAATTGAATAAACAAATAAATGAGGAAGAAAGGAGAGTTCTTTCTTCCTCATTTGTTTGAAAAGCACTCCAATTAATAAATGCAGAAGGAGTGAAGCAAATAGCAAGTCACTAATTACAAAGATCACAGTAAAACTTGTTTCAATAAAGTATCAATGGATGCTAAAATTCATGGATGAAATTAGTACCAGAAACATGATATTTATAATAGTCTCTAAGTATTTTTCTATAAGATGCTTATTAATTATAGTGAGAAAAGTCATAACTTCACAATGTAAAAACGTGGCATATATAGCCTTAACCAAGTGATTAAAGTTTATTGTGTACCTCCTGATATGATGCACTGAGGAGGACATGGCATCCCTTATGTGGTATCCTTACTAAAAATGCATAACCTGAATTTAATGGCAAGGAATGCAGACATACCCAAATGGAGAAATATTCTACAAAATAACTGACAGTTGCTCTTCAAAGGTGTCAAGGTTGGAAAAGATAAAGAAAAACTGAGACATTGTCCAGCTTAAAACAGGCTTATAAATAAAGGCAATCTGTAATCCTGATTTGGATCATGGATCATAAAAAGGGCAGTATTAAAACAGATAACAAGAATTAAATGAGATAATAATGAATTAAGTAGTAATGTTAATTTCCCAATTTTATCCTTGTACTGTTGTTATATAATATGTTAACATTTGAAGAGGTTAAGTAAAGAGGATATAGAAACTCTTTGTACTATTTTTGTAAGTCTTACATAATTTACAATAAAAAGTTTTTAAAAACTATGCAAGAACTATGAATCATTCACTGTGTATAAGGCACTTTACCATAATATAAATTCTCAAGAAATATGTATCCTGGCCAGGGGTGGTAGCTCACACCTGTAATCCCAGCGCTTTGGGAGGCCAACACGAGTAGATCACCTGAGGTCAGAAGTTCAAGACCAGCCTGACCAATGTGTTGAAACCCTGTCTCTACTAAAAATGCCAAAATTAGCTGGGTGTGGTGGTGGGCACCTGTAATCTCAGCTACTTGGGAGGCTGAGGCAGGAGAATCACTTGAACCCAGGAGATGGAGGTTGCAGTGAGCCATTGCACTCCAGCCTGGGTGACAGAGTGGGACTCCATCTCAAAAAAAAAAAGAAAAGAAAAGAAATATGTATCCTGTACATTAGAGAACTTCAAACACAGTATCAAGTTATTAATCAGAGCGTTGTCCTTCTACAAGCTAAAAATCTAGTAACTTTCTTCTTGTACATCTCGCATATCTCTACCTTAATTAATTGATTGATTTGTTCATTCATTGATTTTTTTAAATTAAAAGACTATGGGCTAGGCCTCATGCTGGGAACACAATAACAAATAAGCCAGACATAATTCCTACCTTCCATGAACTAAAAGTCACATGGAGATATAATTAAAGACAATTACAGTATATAATAAGTGCTATGATGTGTTAAGCAATTTCAGGCAGCAGAACACGGCAGTTTGCACAAATTCTAGAGCCATATTGTCTGGGTTCAAATCCGTGCTCCACCACCAGCTGTGTGACTTTGGGAAAGTTACTTAACCTCTCTATGCCTCAATTTTCTCATCTGTACAATAAGAATAACAATAGTATCTATATCATATGATTTTTGTAAAAATAAGGAGTTAATTTTGTAAAGTTGCACTTAGAATGGTGCCTGGTGAATCGCTTGAGCTCAGGAGTTTGAGGTCAGCCTGGGCAACATGGTGAAACCATGTCTCTACAATAAAAGAAAACAAAAATTAGCTGGGCATGGTGGCGTGTACTATAGTTCCAGCTACCTGGGATGCTAAGGTTGGAAGCCAATTGAGCCTGAGAGGTCAAGGCTGCAGCGAGCCTTGATAACACCACTGCACTCCAGACTGGGTGGCAGAGCAAGACCCTTTCTCAAAGAAAAAAAAAAAAAAGGTGCCTGGCACACGGTAAGTCTAGAAAATGAATGGGTACACATCAGTTGGGCGGGGGGGATCTACTGTGTGAAGAAGGGGAGTATTTAAGAAAAAGTGTTCCAGAGGAAGTGGCATGGAAGCTGAGACCCAAAAGGCAGAACAATCAGGCTTTGCCAAGGCCCGGAATTGAGACAGGGCAAAGAAATTTGCAAAACTGAAAAAGTAAGTGGCCCAAGTGATGAGTGGTAAGAAATGACATTAGACATAAGTAGGAACCGGATCATACAGGGCCTTTTCAGTGGAGTGAAAGAGTCTGGACTTCGTCTTTAAGGCTGTGGGAAGCCATGGTGAGATTGAAGCAGAAGGAGCATCTCAGCTGGCCCTTTAGAAAGATTTCTAGGCCAGGCGCAGTGACTCACACCTGGCATCCAGCACTTTGGGAGGCCGAGGTGGGCTGATGTCAGGAGTTCAAGACCAGCCTGGTCAACATGGCGAAACCCTGTCTCTACTAAAAATACAAAATTAGCCTGGTGTGGCGGCACACACCTGTAGTCCCAACTACTCGGGAGGCTGAGGCAGGAGAATCGCTTGCACCTGGGAGGCAGAGGTTGCAGTGAGCTGAGATCACACCACTGCACTCCAGCCTAGGTGATGGAGAGAGATTCCATTTCAAAAAGAAAAAAAAAAGAAAGATTTCTAAAGCAGCCAAGTGGAGATTTATAGAGGAGATTCATAGCACCACTGGAGACAGAAGAGGCAAAAGGCTTTTGCGGTGATCCAAAGAGGAGATGGCGATGTGCTGGACAAAGAGAGGTAGACAGTTCAGAAAGATCCTTAGAAGGTTGAAGCCTTTTGCTTTCCACTAAGATGTGAAAACTATGAGAAATTTTCAACAGCCTTATTGAGATGTTAGTCACGTACCATACAATTCGCCCCTTTAAAGGGTACAATTGAATAGCTTTTAATATATCCACAGTTGAGCATCTATTGCCATAATAGATTTTAGAACATTTTTGTCAACCAAAGCAAAATCCCATAGCCATTAGCAGTCACTCCATATTTCTCCCCAGACTCGCTCCCCCAGGTCCTAGGCAACCACCAGTCTACTTTCTATTTCTATAGATTTCCCTATAGACAGTTCATATAAATAGAATCATACAATATGGTCTTTTGTGACTGGCTTCTTTCACTCCTCATGATGTTTTCAAGGTTCTTCTATGTTGCAACATGTATCACTACTTCATTCCTATATGGCTGAATAATATTCCATTGTATAGATATACCACATCTTATTTATCCATTCAATAGTTGATGGACATTTGGAGTATTGATACTTTTTTACTATGAAGAATACCACTATGAACATTCATGTGCACATTTTTGTGTGGACGGATGCTTTCATTTCTCTTGGTATATAGAGTGGAATTTCTAGGTCATATGGTAACACTATGTTTAACTTTTTGAGGAATCACAAAGTGACTGCACTATTTTACATTCCTACCAGCAGTGTATGAGGGGTTCAAATTTTTAATATCTTTGCTAACATTTATTATTATTAGTCTTTTGTATTGTGGCCGTCCTGATTGGTGTGTAATGGTATTTCATTGTTGTTTTCGGTTGCAATTTCCTTATGGCCAATGAGGTTAACGTCTTTTCATATGCTTATTTTGGAGCTCACCTCCTGGGTTCAAGCTATACTCCTGCCTCAGGCTCCCAAGTAGCTGGGATTACAAGCACACACCACGACACCTGGCTAGTTTTTGTATTTTTAGTAGAGACAGGGTTTCACCATGTTGGCCAGGCTGGTCTCAAACTCCTGACCTCAGGTGATCCACCCACCCTGGCTTCCCAAAGTGCTGGGATTACAGGTATGAGCCACCAGGCCCAGCCTGTGATGACTATTATGAAGACCTGAAGTAGATAGAGCAACTGATAATTACTGTGCAGCTACTGTATGTCAAGAGCTTTCATAAATGTCCTGTCATTTATTATCTTCAATCACCTGTGTCTACAGCACTTCCTTGATGAACCAGTTTGATCACAGTCAAAATGGAAATTATACTTCATTCTGAATGAATAACAAACCTCTTTCAAAGACTCACAAAACATTGTTTTCGTAATGTATTCTAGAGTTTTGCCAAGATCAATTTCAAGAATATTGGTCTATACTTTCCAGAATTTGCCTCTCCCCTCTCATATGTACCTGTCTTTTGTTTTCTGGCACAATTTTTTTTTTTTTTTTGAGATGGAGTCTTCCCTCTGTTCCCCAGGCTGGAGTGCAATGGCAATATCTTGGCTCACTGCAACCTCCACCTCCAGGGTTCAAGTGATTCTCCTGTCTCAGCTTTCCAAGTAGCTGGGATTACAGGCACCCGCCACCATACCCAGCTAATTTTCATGTTTTCACATTTTTAGTAGAGATGGAGTTTCGAGATGTTGGCCAGGCTGGTCTCAAACTCCTGACCTCAGGTGATCCACCCGCCTCGGCCTCCCAAAGTGCTGGGATTACAGGCGTGAGCCACCGCACCCGGCCATCTGGTAGTAATTTTGCCCACAATTTTTTAGCTAGAACTAATGCCATTCCCATGATCAAGTGAATTTGAGTTTACAGTTTCAGAAATACACATGACCTAGAATAAATGTCTTGTGTCTTTCTTTCTGTGTTTCCTGCTCTCTGTTATTTCCTATAACATCAGCTCAAAGGACACAAATGTCACTTCATAGACAACTTTTACAGAGGCTCCTTAACTTCTCCTTCCTAACATTAAGCACAGCTCAACACAAAACCAAGAGAAACTGGGCAAATTTTGATACTGGGCAAATTTTATCCACTGCCCATTTTTCCATTTCCTGAGGCTAACTTTAAATGGGGTCAACTCTGATTATCTTTAGGCATATGGGTGCAGGGCTAATTTTCTGAACTTGTTTTCAGCGCAATAGGGCATTCTCATTTCAAACAAAAAACCCCATCATGCTTTCTTCACCTGCTCAAAGATGCAGCCCCACCATCCCCATCTCCCTAAAAGCTTTCTGCAGCCCACTAAAAATATCCAATGTTGACAGATGCAAGCTATCAATACAGAGACTCAAGATCCCAGGGTGAGAAGTGGCCAGAGGCGAAGTCTTGATAAACAGCTCAAATTGGCTCTTACTCCACAGGTGACACCTAGTTTATCTGGGTAATTGTAAAGGGCATTTTACAGCAAATCAATTAAATGAAAATCTTTTAAACCCTTTTTAAATGGGGGGAGGAAGGGGAGGGTGGAGAGGGCCAACCTTTGTAAGCTAACAGGTGATTTTAATTGGAACCAGCAGCGTTATACCATGTTTTTGACCCATTCGGTAAAGGCAGAAAAGAAATCAATAAATTTCCATCAGCATTTGCCCTCCTGGAGTTGTATAAGTAGAATGGAGACACGAACCCCAGTTAATGGCTTCATCAAGCACCTCACTGATTCTCTAACAGAATTAAATAGGTTGCAGGTCTCTCCCCGTTGTCCTCTGCATTGAGATTCAAAATGCCCCAGTCTGCTGGGTGCTCCTAGGTGACACAGGAGGTACCATCCTCTGCATTACAAGCACAGCTCACCACCCAGGCCCAACCATGAGAGACCTCCTGAAGCAGTCCTGTCTCACAGATGGGAATCCACGCACTGACTGTTTATTAAAAGCAAAACACAGGAGCTCCAAGTTTTACTCCTGGAAATAGATCTATGGAGAATCCACAGGGCCTAACAGTTGGGCAGCTTGACTTCAGTCACATATTAGTTGTGTAACTTTGGGTAAATGACTTAACCTTTCTAATCTGCCATTCCCTCATCTTTATACAGGAGAATAATGATGCCAACACTCACTGGCTTGTTTTGAGATTAAATGTGTGTCAATATCCTTAAAGGTACATGCAAAGATTTGAAAAGACAGTTTACAGCAGAAAAAAAAAAAAAAAATTAAAATGGCATCCAACACATGAGAAGATACACTATCTCACTCATAATAAGAGCAATGCAAAATAAAATCACACTGAGATGCTACTTTTCATCTGTCACTGGCAAAAATCCCTTGGTTTGATAGTATATCCTATTGATAAAGAGATGGGGAAACAGATACTCATTCATTGTTGAGGACTCAAAGCAGGACCACCTTATTAGAATGCAATTTGTAAATATCTGAAAAAATTATATGTGCATTTATCCATTGAGCCAGAAATCTAGGAATCTATCCCAAGATACAGGAGCAAAAATTCAAAATGACTTATACACATGGTAAATCTCATAGTATAATATAACTTATACCATAAGTTTATATCTCATAAGTTATATCATAACTTATGCCATAAGTTTATATCTCATATAAATCATGTAGTAGCATTATTTATAATTGCAAATGTATGGAAACAATTCAAATGTTTATCAACAACTATTTGAATAAAGTATGGTTACATGGATACAATAAAACACTCTGAAGCCATCCTTTTGTAGTTAGTGAGCATGATGATTGGGTGTTCACACGCTTGTGTGAAATGTGCCACCCTTGAACCTTGTTCATCTGCACATTACCCATCTGACCTGGAAAACAAAAACAAAAACAAAAACAAACTCTGAAGCTATAAAAAGTAATGAGATAGGCCGGGGGAGGTGGCTCACTACCTGCAATTCCAGCACTTTGGGAGGCAGAGGTGGGTGGATCACAAGGTCAGGAGTTCAAGGCCAGCCTGGCCAACATGGTGAAACCCCATCTCTACTAAAAATACAAAAATCAACTGGACATGGTGGCCTGTGCCTGCAATCCCAGCGACTCAGGAGGCTGGGGCAAAAAAATTGCTTGAACCGGGACCCAGGAGGCAGAGGTTGCAGTAAGCCGAGATCATGCCACTGTATTTCAGCCTGGGCTACAGAGCAAGACTCTGTCTCAAAAAATAAAAATAAAATTAAAAAACATAATGAGAAACTCAATCAAGACAGTTGCAGGTGGGCAGTAAAAAAACAAAACAAAACAAAACAAAAAAAAAACATAATGAGAAAGAGCTGTATATGCTGATGGAGAGTGGTATCCAGGATATATTAAGTGAAAAAAAGATGTGGAATATATATAGAGTGCAACAGACAGAATGATACCATTTGTGTCAAAAACAGAAAACAAGTATAAATATAAATATGTATGTGCTTATATTTGCAAAAAGGAACATTGAAAAAAATTAAAAATTAATAAAAGTTGAGGAGGATAGGCAAGAACATAGAAGTAAGATTTCTTTCCTTTTTTTTTTTTTGAGACAGAGTCTCACTCTGTCACCCAGGCTGAAGTACAGTGGCGCAATCTCGGCTCACTGCAACCTCTGCCTCCTGGGTTCAAGCAATTCTCATGCCTCAGCCTCCCAAGTAGCTGGAATTACAGGCACACGCCACCACACCCAGCTAATTTTTGTATTTTCAGTAGAGACGGGGTTTCACCATGTTGGCCAGGCTGGTCTCAATCGCCTGACCTCATGATCTGCCTGCCTCAGTCTCCCAAAGTGCTAGAATTACAGGCGTGAGCCACAACGCCTGGCAAAGATTTCTTTAAATAAACTTTATACAAATTTGATTTTGGAAACATAGAAATGATTTCTATGTTCAAAGATTGTATTATATTTAAAAAGTAATCCCTAAACATTAAAAACGAAAAAAATGCTGGGTGCAGTGGCTCACACCTGTAATCCCAGCACTTTGGGAGGCTGAGGCAGGCAGATCACCTGAAGTTAGGAGTTTGAGACCAGCCTGACCGATATGGTGAAACCCTGTCTTAAAAAAAAAAAAATGAAAAAAATTAACTATGAATCAATTGGATATGTAAACCCTCCGGGAAAATAGTTATTTCAACTGACTTTAGGTCACAGTAATGCAGAAATATATGCTAAACACAAATGGGGCAAGGTGTGGTGACTTGTGCCTGTATTTCCAGCCCTTTTTCAGGCTGAGGCAAGAGGATCACTTGCTTGAGGCCAGGAGTTCAAGACCAGCTGGGGCAACATAGCAAGACCACAGACTCTACAAAATAATAATAATCATAATAAATTAGCTAGTCAGAGAGGCTGAGGTGGGAGGATCACTTGAGCCCAAGAGTTTGAGGCTGCAGTAAACTGTGATTGCACCACTGCATTCCAGTGTGGCCTACAGAATGAGAGCCTCACACACACACACACACACACACACACACACACACACACACACACACACAGTTTAGACTTTATTTGATAGTTTAACTGTAGTCATAATATTTGTTTCATTACTTTAAAACTATGTTATGTATTGAAGACTAATGCAGTAAGCAGTAATAATGTCAGGAACCAAGATTTTCAATGTAAGAATAAAGACATAAAGGGTAAATTTTAAAATGTTAAGATCATGGCAAATAAAAAGAGATGATGTAGTAAATCTTAACTTTTGGTTTTTGTGTTTTTGGAAAGATACTCTCCGCCTTGGAAGGGTGCCTGACCAAGAGGTCCAGAACACCCTGAGCTTCTTCCTTTGGCTTGGGGCTCTCTTAGACTGTCTTAGCTACAAGCAACAGAAATAGGCTCTTACTGACTTGAGGGGAAAAAATGACTTGTTAGAAAAATCAACTTGTTAGGAGCCTCGCCGGAGAATCAAAGGAAGTGCCAAACCATCACCCCCTGGGGGAGGGCCCTGCGAGCTATTTTAGTCATCTATTGCAACATCAGAAAACAAACCACCACAGATCACCTGAGGTCAGGAGTTCGAGACTAGCCTGGCCAACATGGCGAAAACCCATCTCTACTGAAAATACAAAAAATTAGTTGGGCATGGTGGCAGGCACCTGTAATTTCAGCTACCCAGGAGGCTGAGGCAGGAGAATTGATTGAACCTGGGAGGTGGAGGTTGCAGTAAGCTGAGATTGTGCCATTGCACTCCAGCCTGGGCAAAAAGAGTGAAACTCCATCTCAAAAAAAAAGAAAAGCCTTTTTGAGTCATATTTTTTTTTTTTAATGTCAAAGAGCTATTTGCACTCCATGTTCATTGCAGCATTATTTCACAATAGTCAAGATATGAAATCAACCTAAGGCTTCATCAAGTAATGAATGAATAAAGAAAATGTGGTACATATACACAATGGAGTACTATTCAGTCATTTAAAAATAGAAACTTCTGTCATTTACAACATGAATGAACCTGGACGACAATAAGCTAAGTGAGGCTGGATGCGGTGGCTCCTGTCTGTAATCCTAGCACTTGGGAGGCCAAAGTGGGTGAATTGCCTGAGCTCAGGAGTTCAAGACCAGCCTGAGCAACACGGTGAAACCCCTGTCTCTACTAAAATACAAAAAATTAGCTGGGTGTGGTGGCAGATGCCCGTAGTCCCAGCTACTCGGGAAGCTGAGGCAGGAGAATTGCTTAAACCTGGGAGTCGGAGGTTGCAGTGCACCGAGATCATACCACAGCACTCCAGCTTGGATGACAGAGCAAGACTCTGTCTCAAAATAATAATAATAATAAATAATAATAAGCTAAGTGAAATCAGTGCAGAAAAAGAAAACCCTCATATTTTTATTTATGTGTGGAATCTAAAACAATCAAACTCAGAGCAGAGAATAGAATGGTGGTTGGAGGTGGAAGGAATGTGGAGATGTTGGTCAAAGGGTACAAAGTTGCAATTAAACAGGAGGGATAAATAACTATTTAAGGTAATGAGTATGTTAATTATCTTGATTCCAGCATTCCACACTGTATCCATAGATCATAATATCACTGTGTACTCCATAATTATATGATTATAATTTGTCAAAATTAATTAATAATAATTAAAGAAAAAACAAGCTCAGGTAGGATGCTTGTCCTTCCTTGTTTCTCTTTACTGCAGCTGAAAAATGCCAAAACTTTGGGGTTTGGGGATGCTGGTAGTTAGCCAAAATCTCAAATGGAACAAGAGTCCTAAATAAAGAAAAAGAAAATGTATAAAATAATTGAAATAGCAAGATTTCAGATGTGTGCTAGCTAGGCTGTGATGACAGGCACGATGAATTTTTTTTTTTTTTTTTTTTTTTTTTTTTGAGACTGGATCTCTCTCTATGTTGCCCAGGCTGGAGTGTAGTGGCATGACTTGCACTGCAACCTCCGCCTCCCGGGCTCAAGTGATTCTTCTGCCTCAGCCTCCTAAAAAGCTGGGATTACAGGGGCCTGCTACCATGTCCAGCTAATTTTTGCATTTTTAGTAAAGGAAGGGTTTCACCATGTTGGCCAGACTACTCTCAAACTCCTGACCTCAGGTGATCCAGCCACCTCGGCCTCCCAAAGTGCTGGGATTATAGGCATGAGCCACCACACCCGGCCAGTCCTCACCTCTTAATAATCCTCACCTCTTACACGCTGAGGGTAATTTTGTTCCTCTTGCAGATCCAAAAGTGTATCAATACCTTGACACAATACACAAATCTATAGAACATGGTCTGTTTTGGGAACTTCTCATTTACAAATTCCAATTGGGTAAATTCTGTCCAAGTGTGATGGCTAACACCTGTAATCCCAGCACTTTGGGAGGCAGAGGCTGGCATATCACTCCAGATCAGGAGTTCAAGACCAGCCTGGGCAACATGGCAAAACCCTGTATCTACTAAAAATACAAAAAAGTAGCCAGCTGTGGTGGTGCATGTCTGTAATCCCAGCTGCAAAGGAAGCTGAAGCACGAGAATCACTTGAACCTGGGAGATGGAGGCTGCCATGAGCTGATTTTGCCCCACTGCACTCCAGCAACAGTGAGACTCTGTCTCAAAACAACAAACCAACATACAAATTCCGTAGGGTAAGTTCTATATGGGGAGACAGTACTGCATGGTGCTTAATATTATGGATCGAAGGGTCGACAGAATAGTCTCCTCATTTGTTAAATGGGAATACAATGCAGTCTACCTCATAGGATTATGGTGATGATTAAATAAAAGAAAGCATGTGGAGTATTTCATATCGTTGGCAAATAGGAGTGTTTTATAAATGCTTGTTATTAAAAAGAAACTAAGACTTTTTTTTGCAGAAGTTCACCTTTGTACCCTCAGAATCTATTGTGCTGCCTGGCACCTATTAGACGTTCAAAAAATGTTCACCAGGCCAGGCACGGTGGCTCATGCGGGTATCCCAGCACTTTGGGAGGCTAAGGCGGGCAGATCACTTGAGTTCAGGAGTTCAAGACCAGCCTGGCCAACATAGTAAAACCCTATCTCTACTAAAAATACAAAATAAATAAATAAATAAAAAATTAGCCTGGTGTGGTGGCGCATGCCTATAATCCCAGCTATACTGGACCCTAAGGTAGGAGAATCGCTTGAAACTGGGAGGCAGAGGTTGCAGGGAGTGGAGATAGTGCCACTGCACTCCAGCCTGGGTGACAGAGCGAGACTCTGTCTCAAAAAAAAAAAAAAAAGGAAGAAAGAGAGAAAATTCACCAAATGAGTCACTGTATCGGGAGGTCAGGAAGCGTACGGACACACAGGACACCCAGCAATGAAGTCATTTGCCCAAGGTCATGCCACCTGACCACTTCGAAGCAGAGCTTATGAATCTCTACAGTGTGGGTGCCCTGTAAGTCTCTTGTGTCCTAAGTGTTTAGATTGTACCTGACTAAGCATAAGTCCTGGGAAGAATGATTCAATCAAAGTTCCAAGTCTGATTCTATTCCAGCCAGAGCGGAGTGAATGTCTGTCTCTCCTTTTCCCTGGGCCTGTCACAGTCTCAACAAATAGGCTTTTAAATTAAATAGTGATTTGGAATGTAAGTGAGTGCATTTAAGATGATAACAGACGGAGAGATCCTAATGGCTGAAATATTTGTCATATCACAAGTAAACGGAGTGTTTCGGGGAGTCGCTAATGTAACTAATTTTTACCAAGTCCTCCTCTGCTCTGTGTGGGAAGATGAGGTCAGTGCAGGTTGAGTTAGCCCAGAGTGAGCAGCTGCCGGGGGACTGAAGAGAATACTGATGGATGGCTGAGGCACCCGGACAGTTCGCCTCAGGAAACCAGAGCCCACTTGTTCAAATTAAGCTATGGATGTCCAACAAGCGGTGGCAGGCTGCCGTGAATGACAAGGTGAGGAAATGAATGCACAGCCCAGCCCGCCTCCCCGAGAGAGTGTAGCCGTGCTGCTGGTTTGGGCTTGGCCCTGTGCTGGGGGGTGTCTGAAAAGAAGCTGGAAGTCATCCAGCACAACTCCCTCCCCCTCACACCCTGCCACCCCATTCTTGAATCTCCTCTGCAGCAAACCCAAATTGCTTTAGTCAGACCTCTTCTTGGTGGCTCCCAGAGGCTGCGATCTCCCTCCCTCCCGGGCAGCCCACTTCCCTTGCAGCCAGGAGCACAAAGGAAGTTTGCAGTGAACTGACAGCTGTAGAGTATGTGAATATTTGGCATTCACTGTCCAAAATGAATAGCACCCCCAGTTAGGCTTGGTGTCTGGAGTGTTTAGACTTATAGCCAAACCCAAGTTCCAGTCTTATTTATTTATATTTGAGAAGGAGTCTCACTCTGTCGCCCAGCCTGGAGTGCAGTGGTGCAATCTCAGCTCACTGCCAACCTCCACCTCGCGACCAAGTTCCAGTCTTGACCCAGCTACCAAATTTGCTGTGCTGCCTTTGGGTGGAAACAATACCTTGCTGAGACGCTTTCTTGGTTTATAAAAATGGGAACAACAGGCCGGGCGAACAGTGGCTCATACCTGTAATCCTAACACTTTGGGAGGCCAAGACGGGCGCATAATGAGGTCAAGAGATCAAGACCATCCTGGCCAACATGGTGAAACACCGTCTCTACTAAAAATACAAAAATTAGCTGGGCGTGGTGATGCACGGCTGTAGTCCCAGCTACTCGGGAGGCTGAGGCAGAAGAATCACTTGAATCTGGGAGGTGGAGGTTGCAGTGAGCTGAGATCACGCCACTGCACTCCAGCCTGGCAACAGAGCAAGACTCCGTCTCAAAAAAAAAAAATGGGAGTGACATTTGCGCCATGGCTTTTCATAATGGCAAGTGTTGGTGGAAAGAGAGAAATGGTCATTTCACCCGAACCTCACATTAATTTGTGGTCACAAGTTTAGATTTTGACCTTATCTTAAAATAAATACACATTCAGGCCAAGCACAGTGGCTCACACCTGTAATCCCAGCACTTTGGGAGGCCAAGGCAAGTTCAAGACCATCCTGGCCAAACATGGCGAAACCCCATGTCTACTAAAAATACAAAAAATTAGCCAGGCGAGGTGGCGAGCTCTTATAATCTCTGTTACTCCAGAGGCTAAGGCACATGAATCTCTTGAACCCAGGAGGCTGCGGTTGTAGTGAGCCGAGATTGTGCCATTGCACACCAGCCTGTGTGACAGAGTTAGACTCTGTCTCAAACACACACACACACACACACACACACACACACACACGCACACACACACACGCTCTCTCTCTCTCTCTCTCTCTCTCTTAGCCAAACAGAAATACTGGTAAGATTAAAAGGAGATGTTCAGCTAGGAGTAGTGGCTCATGCCTGCAATCCTAGCACTTTGGGAGGCTGAGACCAGTTGC
>PVKP010049317.1:0-14047 GCA_004027715.1 Plecturocebus donacophilus | reverse complement strand
CTCAGGTTCAAGTGATTCTCCTTCCTCAGCCTTCCAAGTAGCTGGGATTACAGGTGCCTGCCACCACCCTGGGCTAATTTTTGTATTTTAGTAGAGATAGGGTTTTGCCGTGTTGGCCAGACTGGTATCAAAACCCTGACCTCAGGTGGTCCACCCGCCTTGGCCTATCAAAGTACTGGGATCACAGACGTAAGCCACCGTGCCCATCTATTCTTATTTATTTATACAGATGGGGTCGCACTATGTGATCCCAGTTGGGCTTAACCTCCTAGGCTCAAGCAATCAACACGTCTCAGCCTCCTGAGTGGCTGGGTCCCACACTCAGTGTGAACCACCACACCCAGCTGATGCAAGCTCTTAAAAAAAGGCCCTGCCACGCTCTCCCTGGGTCCCCCATGCTGTTTCCTCACCTCTGGGCCTCTTTTTCTTTCTTTATTTTTGTTCTGAGATGGAGTCTCACTCTGTTGCCCAGGCTAGAGTGGAGTGCAGTGGTACGATCTCAGCTCACCACAACCTCCATCTCTCAGGTTCAAGTGATTCTTCTGCCTCAGCCTCCCAAGTAGCTGGGACTACAGGTACATGCTACCACACCCAGCTAATTTTTGTATTTTTAGTAGAGACAGGGTTTCACAATGTTAGCCAGGATGGTCTCAATTTCCTGACCTTGTAATCCACCTGCCCTGGCTTCCCAAAGTGCTGGGATTACAGGCGTGAGCCATCATGCCTGGTCAATCTTCTTAATAAATTATTAAAGTGTAACTAGCCACTCTTTTCCCAGTAAAATCCAACAGCAGATGTGGCTGATCACAGATGATGAGGTGACGGAATGATCTCAGCTGCCTATGTAAGCTGTAGGGGTAAGTGTTCAGCAGTGACGTATTAGAACAATCTGTAAGGGTGGCGGCCGTACCAGTCAGATGCAGTGGCTCACCCCTGTAATCCCAGCACTTTGGGAGGCCGAGGCAGGTGGATCACCTGAGGTCAGGAGTTTGAGACCAGCCTGGGCAACATGGCCAAACCCTGTCTCTACTAAAAATACAAAAATTACCTAGGCATGGTGGCAGGCACCTGTAATCCCAGCCACCTGGGAGACTAAGGCAGGAGAATCATTTGAATCTGGGGGGTGGAGATTGTAGTGAGCTGAGATTACGCCACTGCATCCCAGCCTGGGTGACAGAGTGAGACTCCATCTCAAAAAAAAAAGAAAAAAAAAGAAAGTGCAACCCTGGCATCTGTTAGTTCATGTGTGCAGTGGATGAATCTGGAATGCGGGGAACAAAAGGGATGATGGGTTAGAGGAAGAAGTAAGGAGCCTTGACTGACGGGGTCTGTAATCACCTCACATTCAATTAATTGAATTCAAGATCAAAGTCACCTGCGGAGTATCAGTGGGCCAAGCTGCTCAGGCTTCCACAGAAGCAGGACAGGATCAAAAAACTCGGTCACTGAGCATTCTGTGCCGGGGTGGCGAGAGGGTCACGCATGTCCTAAACTTGTTAGATTATCAATCCCACAGGCCATCAGCTGACCAAAAGGACATGGGGTCAGGAGAAAGGTCTGCATATGATTCTCTACGAGTGGCAGAGAAAGAGCTCTGGAAAATGGGACTTTGGGGCCATTTTCACTCACATAACAAAAGAAGTTGAAGCAGCTTCGTCCTCACTGAGGCCATAGATGGCCTCTCAGAGCCTCAGGAAAACCGCGGACTGTGTGTGGAGAAGGGGAGCTTCACAAAGAGAGAGCTGAAACTCCATAATCAACACGGTGTCATCTGGAACTTTCTCCTTAGCCTCCCTATTTAACATTTCCCTTAGGAGAATCAAATGTCTGCCTCTTTTTTTCTTTTTTTTTTTTTGAGACGGAGTCTTGCTCTATCGCCAGGCTGGAGTGCAGTGGCATGATCTTAGCTCACTGCAACTTCCGCCTCCCGGGTTCAAGTAATTCCCCTGCCTCAGCCTCCCAAGTAGCTGGGACTACAGGCACACACCACCACTCCTGGCTAATTTTTTGTATTTTAGTAGAGATGGGATTTCACCATGTTGGCCAGGATAATCTCGATCTCCTGACCTCATGATCTACCCACCTTGCCCTCCCAAAGCTGGTCTTACCCAAGGCCCGCAGTGACCACTGCCTGGCAGCCGCCCATGTTCACTCAAGGCCCAAGCACTCTACAATCAGAAGGTGGCAAATCTAGCCAAGATTGTGTCCTTCCCTTTAGGGTGACAAGTTCTTACCCGGCCCCAGGTGGATCTGGAGATGCCATCTCAGAGCCAGGGCCCAGAGCCAGGAGCCTTCTACCTGGTGCTCTATCCTACTGCAGCTAAGCTGGTACCCGAGCCACAAGACACGGTCTTTCCCAGTCTTCCCTCTCCTTTCCTCAAGCAGGAGTCTCCCTCCGTGGTCACCACTGCCCCAGGCCTGCAGCAAGAACTGCCTGGCTACGGCCAATGCTCACTCAAGGCCCATGGGGGTCTGTGGTCAGCTTGTGATGAATGCTGCCAGTCCTGAGTCTCTTCCTTCAGGGCACTGGGCTTCCCTTGGGCCCAGGGCAGGTCCAGAAATGTCATCCAGGAGACAATACCTGTGATCGGGGACCCCAGGAGCCCACTTGGTACTCTACCCCCCTGTGGCTAAGCTTGTTTTTGGTTCCTATGAGGGTGTGTTCTTGTGTGGATAGTGGTTCAATTTAGTGTTCCTGTGGTAGGGGAGATGGATAATCATTGGAGGCATTTTTCTTTTTTTTCTTTCTTTCTTCCCTTTCTTTCTTTCTTTCTTTTTCTTTTCTTTCTTCTTTCTTTCTTTCTTTCTTTCTTTCTTTCTTTCTTTCTTTCTTTCTTTCTTTCTTTCTTTCTTTCTTCTTTCTTTCTTTCTTTCTTTCTTTCTTTCTTCTTTCTTTCTTTCTTTCTTTCTTCTTTCTTTCTTTCTTTTTTCTTTCTTTCTTTCTTTTTTTTTTTGAGACAGTCTTGCTCTGTCACGTAGGCTGGAGTGCAGTGGCACTATATCTGCTCACTACAACCTCTGCCTCCCAGATTCAAGCAATTCATGTGCCTCAGTCTCCCAAGTAGCTGGGACTACAGGTGGGTGCCATCACGCCCAGCTAATTTTTCTATTTTTTGTAGAGATGGGGGTTTCACCATGTTGTCCAGGCTGGTCTCAGACTCCTGGCCTCGAGTGATTCACCCACCTTAGCCTCCCAAAGTGCTGGGATTACAGGTGTGAGCCACAGTGCTTGGACCACTAGAGGTTTCTATTCAGCCATCTGGCTCCACCTCCTCCTGATTTTTGATCACTGCTCTTTGATTTACCAACGTGATAACAAGCTATGAAGGTTCACACTGCTAGGATGGGTCACCCAGTCTGGGTCACTTGCATTCCAGCAAGGGCTGTGTGCGACCTGTTGCTACCAGCATCTCCCTGCACACTTGTCAAAACATCTACACCCCACCTAGAGGCTCATTTATCAGGATTTGAAGATCTCGCCAGTCTCTGCTCCTCTGGAGAGACCTAGGAGCCTCTGGGGCAGGGGGAGTTGGGCCCAGAATCCTGAATGAGGCTCAAGATGAGCCTGAGGGGACAAGGAAGGGACGTCCCTGGGCCTGAGCGGGACTTTGTAATCTTACTTTTCAAAGGTTTAGGACGCCTCATTTTCTCACTCATTCTAATGCAGCCAGCCACGGAGTGGAGGAGAAAAGCATCAGAAGGAAGAACAGGGATTTAGGCAGCAGTCTAGGACTCTTCCGAAATCCTAGAGAAGGAAGGGGAAGAAGCCTAGAGTCTTATAAACTCATATTTCATCACTCCCTGGGGAGAGACTCCGTCTTTCACTTGGACCTCAGCCTCAGAGGCTCCCATGGTGATGCTCATCCACAGTAATGCAGGTTGGCACCCAAAATGGTCATTGTGACTGTGCAGCCCCCACGAAGCCCCTGGGGGAGGCATGGCCTCTTGACTTCCAGCACTGACCCTGTGGCCTGAGCCACATTTCAGCTGAAGTCCCAGGCTGCTGCCAACACCTCCATGGCCTGGCAGTCTTCCACTGGGGTTCAAGTTACACTGCTCAGCCACAGAATCACATGCATTCAGTGTGCAGTCTCCAACCTCACAGTCAGAGTTGCTCGGTGCTCCAAAATGCTGTGTGGGAAACATTCTGGAGAACGCAAATCTGAGATAACGCCTCTTCCAGCCGTACTCCAGGGTCCCAGACCCATGCATGAAGCACAGCCCGAGTACATATACCCGAGGGAACAGAAGTCCAAAGTCTACATTGGGCACTCCCGTGAAACCTGGCAAGGAAGGTGTGCAAAGGGCAGAGCTTCTGACCTCCCTCTTATCTCAAATGTGGACTCATCACCAGGGCTTTAGTACTGGGACCAACACCTGCCTCCACCCTCTGTCACTGCAAACATCCTTCCTCCTGGGGACAGAGCTTGAGAAAAAGCCACTCTTGAACTATAGATATTTGAGGCAGCAAGACTCCCTCGTTTCAAATTCTGTGCTGGCAGAGGCAGCCCAGCCTGGTTGGTGATTAGAATGGCCTAACCTGGGAGTCATGGAAACTGGCTCAGAGTCATGACAAGTTGGGGTTGAAAGGGGCAGAGGAGGTCATGCACTATCCATTTTACCAATATAAAAATGGAGGTTTAGGTTGGTAAGGGGGTGTACCCAAAGGATGACTCAAACGGTACTTCACGGGTAAAGAAACTCAGCTCAAATAAGGTGAGTTCAGTCTATTTACAGCCTGGTCCAGAGTGGACTCAAGACTCACCTGGCCCACCGCCCTGAGCATCAGGAAGGACAGATGAGAACGACATTGTGAAAATGCGGTACTGCCAGCCTTTAAAATGCATCGAGTGCACAAGTTATGCAGTGCTGTTATCAACCCATGATGTAAGTTCCTCTTCCTTCCTGCAAATGTCTGCTTGCTCTAGTCTCAAATTCATTCCCCTACAGGAGGTCAGAAAAAGTCCAGAACTTCTTTCTGACCTCCCTCTTGTGAGATTTAATGAGGACATGTAGGGGTGTCATTGAGGTGGGAGTCAAGGAGAATGTGCTGGGCTTGGGGCCCAGCAGATGGATGGACGTACCTGTGCCCCTAGGGAGGATTCTGCCTCCTAAAATGGATCAACCACCCCCCCACCCACTGCTTCTGAGGTTGATGAGTTAAACGATGCAAAGGTCATGGTTAGTAGATCTCCTCTAGGGATACGACTTTGGTGAATTTACCTGGGTCTGGTTCTCATTCCTCCAAATCTAGAAATTGGCAACCAGCCAGACAAGAAGAGAAACTGAGACTCTACAATAACTCAAGTGATTTCTTTTGGGGACACTCCTTTCCAGGAAGCTGAATGCCTGTGACCTTCCTCCGGTTTTCTGACTTCAGCTACCTGGGAGGTTACCTGAGCAGACAGGAGGCAGCCCATGGGCATGGAATTGAACAGGTGCCTCAAATGGCCTGCCCTGCCTCTGTCTTGCTTTGTGTTCCATTACCAAATATTCTGCTCCTGGTATAGCATCTTTGTTTTTATTATGGATTTATTATTTTAAATGTTTTATGGAGAAGGGATCTTGCCAGCACAGGCTGGTCTCAAACTCCTGGGCCTGAACAATCCTCCCCTCTCAGCCTCCCAAAGCGCTGAGATTATAGGCCTGAGCCATCATGCCCAGCCACATTCTATGTTTAGAGTACAGTTTCTCAATCTTGGCATTACTATATGTAATACTGTACGTATTAGTATGTCTCAGTCTTCGCATTATTGTATGCATTAGTCTGTTTTCACATTGCTGATAAAGACATACCCAAACCTGGGTAATTTATAAAGAAAAAGAGGTTTAGTGGACTCACATTTCCATGTGGCTGAGGAGACCTCACAATCATGGTGGAAGGCGAAAGGCATGTTTCACATGGCGGCAGACAAGACAGAATGAGAACCAAGTGAAAGAGATTTCCCCTTATAAAACCATCAGGTCTCATGAGACTCACTACCATGAGAATAGTATTGGGGAAACTGCCCCCATGATTCAGTGACCTCTCACCAGGTCCCTCCCACAACCCGTGGGAATTACAGGAGCTACAATTCAAGATGAGATTTGGGTGAGGACACAGCCAAACCATATCACTCTACTTAAGTTTTTAAAAAGATATTCAGACAGATAAAATTCAGCCTTTAACACTGGTGATTCAGTGGGTCTTAGAAGATTCACAAAATTGTGTGCCCATCATCACTATCTAATTGCTTTTTTCTTTTCCTTTCTTTTCTTCTCTCTCTCTCTCTCTCTTTCTTGACAGAGTTTTACTCTTGTCACCCAGGCTGGAATGCAGCAGTGTGACCTTGGCTCACTGCAACCTCCACCTCTGAGGTTCAAGCAGTTCTCCTGCCTCAGCCTACCAAGTAGCTGGGATTACAGGCCTGTGTCAACACACCCAGCTAATTTTTGTATTTTTAGCAGAGATGGAGTTTCACCATGTTGACCAGGCTGGTCTCAAACTCCTGACCTCAGTTGATCCACTCACCTCGTCCTCCCAAAGTGCTGGGATTACAGGCATGAGCCACTGCACCAAGTCCACCACTATCTAATTTCAGAACATTTTCCTTAATACTAAAAGAAACCCCACACCCATTACCAGTCATTCCCCCAGACCCCCTATTTCCTCCCCCATCCCCTGACAACCACTACTTTACTTTCTTTCTCTATGGATTTACCAGTGGAGAACCACTGGTTTCGAGCATTTGTTGGCTCATTAGAGAAAAGCCAGGTCATGACACAGCATCTTTGGGCCTGGAAAACATTCAACTGGTCTTTTTAAACTTTCTCCCCACCCATCCTCCAATGCTGAATTTTACTTTGAATGGACTGTCTCTTTCTCTCAGAGCCAGGCCTCACTCTCATACTCCCCACCACCCCTACTTCTCGTCATGTCCTCATTCCCGTAGTTAGTATCTATTGTTAACTGTCTACTAGGTACCGAGTGCTGTCCTCACTCCGGGGTGAGGAAGTAAGCAAGATAACGAGGTTTCTGCTGCATAGCTGCCTCCTCCTTCTCCTCCTCCTCCCTGTCAACACCAACAGACATCGGTTGGTGACTGCCACGCAGAGGGCTCGTGTGCTCTTCCAGAAATTTACAACGGAGGTCTGTTTGAAGCCAAGAAGTCTACCGTGCTCACGTACCCATGATGTTAGGAGGACAGGAGCAAGGAAATCAGAGAAGGGACCAGAGAGGGATGGTCACAACACAACCAGGCCCAGAATCCAGATGCCCTGAGCCTGCCAGATGCCTCTTTGGCATCCATTATTCAGGCCTGGGTGTGTCTGTCCTAAGGGGATCCACTCCCAGGTTCTGCCAGGTGCCTCAGGAGCAGCCTTAGCAAATACTGTGCAGGTCCCAGGTTGCTTTTCTTTCTTAAGCTTAACAATTGTATTTTGGGCTGGGCAGGGTGGCTCACACCTGTAATCCCAGCACTTTGGGAGGCCGAGGTCAGCGGATCACCTGAGGTCAGGAGTTCGAGAACAGCCTGGCCAACATAGTGAAACCCCATCTCTACTAAAAATACAAAAATTAGCCAGGTGTGGTGGCACGTGCCTGTAATCCCAGCTACTCGGGAGGCTGAGGCATGAGAATCGCTTGAACCTGGGTGGTGCAGGACGCCATGAGCAGAGATAATGCCAGTGCACTCCAGCCTGGGCGACAGAGCAAAAAAAAAAAAGTTTGAAGCCCAAAAGGACTCAAAAGAGTTGCCCAGGAGAAAAAAGACTAGAGGAGGTAGAGCACCCCTCCTGATTTTATTCTCAGAAGCTCTTGATCTTTCTTGGCACAGCAGCTGATGCTTCTGACTAGACCCAACCTGCTCATCTAGCCCTGCATCTCTGCCTCCTGCCATCCTGAGAAGCCGCCCCTTTCCCCACACTCTTTCTTGTCCCTGTGAGGTGTACATACCCCCCTGTCTGGAAGGCCCCCTCCTCCTTCTCCACGGGAGTCTCCTACTTATCCTTCCATGCCGGGGTGATCTGTTCTGCCCCCAAAGTTTCTGTTGGTCACTGTGGAATCAGATGGCTATCGCCTCTCAGCAGCCACCTCAGGGCGTCCATCTTGTATGTTACACATTTGTGGCACTTGTCCCCGGAAAGAGGCTGGCTTGTGTAGGGGGGCTCTCTGAGTGCTGGAATGACATTTTGTCCCCATAACACACTCAGTGTCCAGCACACAGTGGACATCCAGTCTGCCTGTGCTCAGCTATGCATCGCTGTGCCTCTGTCATTTCCCTCAAAATATCCCCACTTAGGAGCAGGACAGGCCCTTCCACCCTGACCCGTCTAGTTCCAGGAGGCTAGAAGGGAGTGGGATTGAAGGCAGCCTCATGAACCTCCCTCCACCTCCTGCAAAATCCTGATGCCACGTGGTCAATAGCCCAGCATAGTCCGATAGTAATATAATGCCAGCCATGTGTGTAATTTTTCTTTTTGAGATGGAATCTCGCTCTGTCGATGAGGCTGGAGTGCAGTGGCGTGATCTTGGCTCACTGCAACCTCCACCTCCTGGGTTCAAGTGAGTCTCCTGCCTCAGCCTCCCGAGTAGCTAGGATTACAAGCATGCACCACCACACCCAGCTAATTTTTTGTATTTTTTAGTGGAGAGGGGCCTTCACCATGTTGATCAGGCTGGTCTCGAACTCCTGACTTCATGATTCACCTGCCTTGGCTTCCCAAAGTTCTGGGATTACAGGCGTGAGCCATGGCGCCTGGCTCCCAAGTGTGTAATTTTAAATTTTCTAGTAGCCACATGAAAAAAGCCTTTAAAAAGGTAAAATTCATTTCTATTGTAGATTTGATTTAGCCCAAAGCACTCAGAATAATGTCATTTCAATGATAATGGAGGTATTTTAAACTAAATTATTTTTTCATGATGTCTTCAAAGCCTCGTATGTATTTGACACTTACAGAACATCTTGACACAGGCTGGTCACATGTTCAGGTGCCCAAGAGCCACAGGTGGCTTGTGGCCACCACCTCGGTCTGGAGGCTTGTTACGAAGCCCTCCTATCTCCAGCCCGGTTCTCCTTTTTGGTTCTCTTTTGTCTGCCTTTTCCCCTCACCCCTCCAGCTAGGTCTTAATTTCAAGTATTAGACAGGTAATGGTGGCAGAAAATGTTTAGAGCCTGGATGGACCAGCGATGGGAATATGACTGTGAGTCCATCTTGATTCCATAGTTGGCAGAAAGCACGTATAAACCACAGAATGTCTCCCTCTCACACCGTATGTCCCACCATTGCTCCCAACTCCTGGCTACAGCTCCCTCCTCCCTCTGGCTGGCTGCCTTTCCTCTCCAAGGCCCTTGTTTTCTCTTTCTGTGGTCAGGACCATGCCCTAAAATAAGACTTTCCGGTGAAGTTTATGCATGTCTTTCCTGCTTGGGGAGTAGGGTGTGATTAGAGGTGGATTTTCCTTCTCGTATTCACTCTACGGAATCAATTTAGTGTTCAGCTTATCTTTGGGACATTGATGTCACATGGTGGGTGGTGGAGACACATATGAATTGGGGGAAACACCTGTTGACCAAGCAAGGGAGAGGCTGTCAGCTCTCTGCTACGCTGATAACACAGTCCCTACTGGGGTTTCCTGGTGCTGACTGCTGCAGGTGGCTTATCACAGCACACCAAGGGCCACCACAGGGACACATCACCAAAGGAGACCCCAGAAGACACAAAAGGTCCCCTTCTTCCTGCATAAACTTGGGAGCCAGATATTGGGTGGCATCGGTCACCGTCTGTGGCTGCTGTGGCCTTGCTGGAACCCCCTTTTTCTCTGCCTCCTCTTGCGTCATGAGAAATGGCCAATCATTAATGGATGAAGAGCGGTGTCTCTGAAACAAAGGCTTGTGAGGCATCTCTGTCAAAGGGTCACCCTAGATTCTACACCCACATACAGGGAACCTCCTGACTGGGGACCCTGAGCAGTGCCTTGGAGAATGCTGCAGCTTCCTGCTGTCAGGCCTCTGGCCCCATCTCTCTTTGACTGATGCTCCCGAGGATGCCCTGAGGTTAGACACTCCCTCCCTGGGTGTGTCCTTGAGGCCACCCAAAGTGGGGAGCCAGCCGTGTCTGAGACTCCACTTAAACCCGGAATACTCAACGGCGACACCTCCCAGGTAAAATGGTGGACTAGAAACTACCTACTTGTGAGTAAGTAAGGGAGGAGAGCCAAGGAAAAGCCCATGAGTATTGCGGGCCAGCTGCTCCCTGGTAAACATAGATTAACGACAGAAATTGGCAGCTGAATAAAGTTTAGTACCTGTATTAGTCAGGGTTCTCTAGAGGGACAGAACTAATAGGATATATATATATGAGGGGGAATTTATTAGGAAAATTGACTCACACAATCACAAGGTAAAGTCTCACAACAGGCTGTCTGCAAGTTGAGGAGCCAAAAAGCCAGTCCAAGTCCCCAAACCTCAAAAGCAGGGAAGCTGACAGAGCAACCTTCAGTCTATGGCCGAAGGCCCAAGGACCCCTGACAAATTACTGGTATAAGTCCAAGAGTCCAGAAGCTGAAGAACATGGAGTCTGATGTTCAAGGGCAGGAAGCATCCAGCACGGGAGAAAGACAGAAGCCAGAAGACTCACCCAGTCTAGACGGTCCATGTTCTGCCTGCTTTGATTCTGGCCATGCTGGCAGCTGACTGGACAGTGCCCACCCAGATTGAGGGTGGGTCTGCCTCTCCCAGTCCACTGACTTACACATTAATCTCCTTTGGCAACACCCTCACAGACACGCTCAGGAACAAGACTTTGCATGCTTCAATCCAATCAAGTTGACATTCAGTATTAATCATCACAGTATCCTTTTTTTTTTTTTTATTTGCCAGTGGCATTGTCTGGGTTTGTCCTGAGACAAAAGGATGATGGTGAGGGATGCTGGCTTGCACAGAACTTCAGCTGTGAGAAGGCTGTGTCCTCCTGGAGCCTTCTGTTTGCAGAAAGAAAGTTGCCAGTGGGGAGGGAGAGAAAGGGTCAAGTTCCTGACACTGCAGCCCACAGAAACCCCTCCAAACTGCCTCAGGAGTAGGTGCAAGGGCAGGAGCTTGTGTTCACAGAGACAGAGGCATAGAGGTTCAGAAAGACCCGAGAGGAGGCTTAGAACAGAGGGAGCTCCAGCAAGACTTCTGCAGCAGGTGTTTTGGTCATCTCCTACCCAACTCCACTCCAGGATGGAGCCACCACCAGGTCTGGGCGTCCACCCTTCCACATGTGAATCAGGGGAGGATGGTCCCAGCTGCAAGGTGGTCCCAATCACCTTGTCAGTGATTAAGCTAAGGGCGGTCACCAGAGTCTGAAGCACCCAGTGAGACACTGAGGGGATGTGATGGGGTGGGGGCTCTGGGAAACTTCTGGGAGGAGTGGTCTGGCTTTCTTCCTCAGATGCCCTTGTGTTTGGTGTCTGGGTGTGATCTCTGTCTGCCACCTACTTCCTGGGAGCCAGGAAGAGAACCAGCCTTAGAATGAAGACAGTGCTGAGGCCGTGACCAGAGAGCAAGAAGGAACTTGCATCAGCCAACCCCAAGGACACCACCAAGGCCAAACAAACGAAACAAAACCTCAAATAAGCAGTTGACAGTGAAACCAGAGATGAAGCAGTGGCTGCCTGGAGCCAAATGACCTTACAGAGAGGCCAGTATTTAGAGGATGAACTGCAGGGTTTGGGGGAGCAATAGGGTTAGACCACCCCAAGTGGGGCACCATGTCTGAGACTCCGCTTATGGTCAGAATACTCAAAGGTGCTACCTCCCAGATAAAATCTTGGACTAGAAGCTACCTACTTGTAAGGGAAATGATTTTTTTTAAAAAAAAACAGTAATAATTAAAAAACTGGAAATCCATGTGCAAAAGAATGACATTGGAACTTTTCCTCATACCATAGACAAAAATTAACTCAAATGGATCAAAGACCTCAATGTAAGATCTAAAACCACAAAACAATTAGAAGAAAACACAAGGCAACTGTTTCACAGCATTGGATTTACCAGTGATTTCACAGACATGATGCTGAAGGCACAGGCAACAGCAACAAAACAGACACATGGAGCTTCACGAAAATTTAAAATATATATTTTTGACCAATATCTGTTTTTTTAGGTACGGGGTCTTGCTATGCTGCCCAGGCTGAAATGCAGTGACTATTTACAGGTGTGATCATGGTGCATCGCAGCCTCGAACTCCTGAGTTCAAGTGATCCTCTCACCTCTGTCTTCTGAGTAGCCAGGATTACAGGTGCAAATCACTGTGCCTCGCTAAAATTTAAAAATTTGTGCACCAAGTGACAATATCAACAGAATAAAAGGCAATTCACACAATGGGATAAAATATTTGCAAATTACATATTTGATAAGGAATTATATGCCAAATATAGAGAGAACTCCTAAAACTCTACAAGAAAAAAAAGAAAGCCCGATTAAGAAATAGGCAAAGGACTCGACATTTCTCCAGAGGAAATCTACAAATGGCCAATAAGTACATGAAAAGATACTCAGCATCATTCATTATCAGGAGAATGCAAATTAAAACCACAGTGAGATATCACTTCACACCTGTTAGAATAGCCATTGTGTGTGTGTGTGTGTGTATGTATATATGTATACATATATGTATTTGTATATGTGTGTATATATGTATGTATGTGTTTTTCTACATGTATGTGTATGTATATGCACATGTGCATATACATACATACACATACATGTAGAATATACGTATATACACATACACATACATGTAGAAAAACGTATGTGTATATATGTATATATACATATATATATATATATATATATATATACGTATATACCCCTACATATATATACACACACATGTAGAAAAACAACAGAAAACAACAAATGCTGGTGAGAATGTGGAGAAACTAGAACCCTTGTGCACTGTTGCACTGTTGGTGGGAGGGTAAAATGGTGGCGCTACTGTTATGGGAAACAGTATAGATGTTTCTACAAAAAATTAAAAATAGAACTGTCACATGATCCAGCAGTCCCACTTCTGGGTATTTATCCAGAAGAACTGAAAACAGAATCACAAAGTGATATCTGCATGCCCGTGTTCACTGGAAGCAGCATTATTTACAATATCCAAGCGATGGAAACAACCTAAATATCCATCAGTGGATGAATGAATAAAGAAAGTGTGATATGTACATGCAATGTGACATGGTTTGGCTCTGTGTCCTCACCCAAATCTCATCTTGTGGCTCCCATAATTCCATATATTGTAGGAGGGACCTGGTGGGAGATGACTGAATCATGGGGGCAGGTCTTTCCCATGCTGTTCTGGTGATAGTGAATGGGTCTCACAAGATCTGATGGTTTTATAAATGGGAGTCTCCCTGCACAAGCTCTCTCTTTGCCTGCTGCCATCTGCACAAGATGTGACTTGCTCCTCCTTACCTTCCACCATGATTATGAGGCCTCCCCAGCCCTGTGGAACTGTAAGTCCAATAAAAATCTTCTTTTGTAAATTGCCCAGTCTCTGGCATGTCTTTATGAGCAGCATAAAAATAGACTAATACACAATGGAATAATATTTTAGGGGGGGATGAGAAAAAAGTATTTTATAATGTGCCTGAAAGTAGGGTGAGAACACAGTTTTTTCTTCTATTTCTTTTCTTTTTAAAAATTATTCCTATTTTTAATTGATGCATAATCAGACGTATTTATGGGGTACACTGTGATATTTCGATACGTGTATATAATGTGTAATGATCAAAGAAGGGTAATTAGCATAGCCATCACCTCACTTTTCTTTGTGTTGGAAACATTCAAAATCTACTCTTCCAGCTATTTGAAAATATACAATAAATTGTTGACAATTATAGACACCCTCTAGTGCTATGGAACACAAGGATTTATTCCGCCTATCCAGCTGTGCTTTTGAATCTGTTAACAAATCTCTGGCTATCCCCTCACCCTCACTGCACTTCCCTGCCTCTAATAACCACTGTTCTACTCTCTATGTCTTGAGGTCAACTGAGAACATGCAGTGTTTCTCTTTCTGT